>VYZS01036309.1:0-18711 GCA_013400695.1 Neodrepanis coruscans
CCAACCCAAACTACTCTGTGATTAGGAAATCCAAGGCTGAAGGATATTGCTCATCCCCAAATCAATTGGGTGGAAAGACCAGGAGCAGCAGCACCAGTACACTCATTCACCAAACAGCTTGGATGAGGAAGGATAATCCTGTGCTGCCCACGAGGCTCCTGCTCCAGCTCTGAATGGTGGTGCCTTATTAACAAACAGGGTTCCAATGCAAACCCCCTCTAGTGGAAACCCTGGTGTGCATTTCTGGACAAGCCCATCCCTGCCCTGCACCCTCACACCATGCCTGGGGCCAGGGAATTGCTCTCCCCTCTCCAGCATCTCAGCTCATCCATCACATGCAAATCCACCTGTCCCCTTCATCAGCCACGTGCCTTGGCTCTCTATAGAGTTCATTCCACTTGGCTCCCAGGTCACCTCCTTCCTTTCCACTTTATCTCTTCCTATTTTTTTTTTTTTTTTTACTTTTTAATATTATTTTTTTTTAACAATGTCTGTACAATTTCGCTGCCGATAACACACGAGTTAATTAAGCCGTGATCTCCTGGAGACAGGTTGCTACAAGGAGATAAGGAGCGGCTTCTGTTCGCCATAAACAGCTGTGCTCCTCGCCAGCTTCTGGGGATTTGCTGCTTTTGTACAAAAGACAAAACAATCATTGCCAATTAAACCTGGACATCGTATTCTCCCCACCATCGGTGAGTCTCCTGACGTCACCTTCCCCACGATCCTTGCAGAGGAGTCAAGGGTGCAGCAGCTTAGGGGAAATTAATACCTGAAGTTGTAGTGGGTCAGATAACATTGTTAATTCAACAGAGTACACGGCTTGAAGGACAAAAACCACTGCACTTCCAGTAGAGTTGCATAACAATGTGGGCTTGGTGGATGGGTGACACCGAGCCGACGGCTCGCAAAGGATTTGGAGGGATGGATCTGGAATTTAAAAGGCCTCAAAGCACTGGAGAAGTGGTTTGATGTGAAAAGGAGGGAAATTAATAAGTAAAATGATGAAGTAGGATGCTTAAGAAGGGAAAAATCTAAGCTAATTGAAGCAAGAGCAAACAATTTTGCTCTGCTCAGGGTGGGAGACCTTTGCTCAGCTCCTCATCCACTGAAGAACCACTGGTTTTCACCAGTTCTCCCTGATTGCAGCAATAGGACAACACCAAAATACCACTGTGGACCCAGAACCCTCCATAAAATGGGGACAACCACCTTGATATCAGTCTGTACCCAAGGCTGGAGAGCAGGAGCAAGGAGGGACCTGGAGATGCACAGAGCTGAACTCCTGGCTCCCACCACCAAGGCAGGCCTGGACCAGAAAAATCCCCAAAACAGCAGGACTTGGGAGTTTTTCACTTCTGGATGCTCTGCAACCCGCTCTTGGGCTGCTTATTGCCAACACAGATGTGCTGCCTCCAGAGTTATCTCCAGTGAGCCCGGTTTTACTCCTTTACCCCTTCAAATTTAGTTTTAAGCTTTAACTCCTGCACAAAAGCCCTTTGAGACTGGGGTTCCCCATCACAGAGACCAACTCACGAGCAAGAAAACCCCAAATTTTGCCAGTGACAGCCAGGAATCGATCTGCTGGCTCTTCCTATTTCTTCCTTCATCACTGCCTCCAACTGGAGGGATACAGGAGAGAAATACTTGCATTCCTGATTCCATAACCAGTCATCCCAAGGCCATGAAGACTCTTTTGATTGCCCTTGGACTTCTTGCTGCAACTTCATCACTGCCTATTACCAGTAACATGCCAGGAGCTGCTCATTAAACAGTCACTCTGTCTTGGGGAGGAAAAAAAAAAGGTGGGGGGTTACATTTTTATTCCCCTTGAATGTGGCTTTAATGATTTTAAATCCCTTCAACCCAATTACAGCTCTGTATCCTGATTAGGGACTGAGCTATTGTGCACTGGAGCCATTATCTGGCGGCCCATAGAAAAATTAGTACCTGGAGAGGCTGCACTGGGAAATAAATCTTTTCCTGACATTTTAGGACCAATTCTTGGCCAATTAGAGCACACTTTGCCATGTAGGTAATGTGTATCCAAACTGCTCTCCCTGCTGAAAAGGCCAAGTAGAGAACAAGTGTAATCCATGCAAAAGAGGAGGAAAAATTACCCACTGCCAATGAACTCGCCAGTGCTCCCTGACAAGTTACGTCCTGCTGCAGAGAGCTCCCTCTGACCCCAAAGCTATGGAGCAAAAAAAAAGGCTGCTGTTCTTTGTGCCAGCAGCCCCATCCTGCTCCTTTCCTACTGCCTGTCCCAGCTCAGAGCCCTGGGCTTGTCCATTTTGCCCACAATCTCTGAGCCACAGATGTGTGTGGACACAGAAGGATGGAGGACCTGGTTTGTGGAGGACATGTCCCAGCATGGCCCTGAGTTTTCAGAGTCTGCAATGGTCCATCCAGGCAGTGAGGACCTGGTCAATGGAGCTGAGAGAGACCTCACAGCAAGTGGTGATGGCTCCAAGATACCCCAGAGGGGACAGGGAGACCACAGACAAATCTGAGGAGTGGATGCACCCTCTGGGTCAGCACCTTGGTGTCCTGGCAAGGTGGGAAAAGCCTGGCTCTACCTTACAGATGAACCTGGAAATAACCAGTAGCCCTGACCACACCTCCAGAAAAGAACTGAACTAAGAGCTCAGACCAGAGCAAAACTCAAGTGCCACCATTTATTGACCATCCCAGCATAAAAGCTGAGCTCAGCAAAGACCCAAATGCCCAAAGTTCCCACCCCCTGTCTCACTGAGACAGAGACTGGAGCCACAAAAGGCAACTGAGCATTTATGATGTGTTTGCTCTGCGTTCTCCAGTGAGCTCCAGCCGAGCAGCCCTGGCTGTCACAGGCACTTATGGCACAGCTGGACTGAGGCAGTCACTTGGCAAATTAAACTGGTGCCTCGAGCTGCCTTTTAACACTTTCCTCGCCCTCCCACCCAGGGAGGCAGCGGGAGAAGGGATGGATGGTCTGTGGGATCATCAGCACCCAGGGGAGGCTCCGAAGGGAACACACAGGATGGATCGTGCACATCCCTGCTGTGGGCTTGAGTTAATGGTGCATGGGCATCTCAGTGCAACTTTTTGTCTATTATAACCCTAATGGTGAGCAGTTAAATTCATCCCTGGTGAGAGGATGATCATAGCTAATGGAATTAATGCAAGGTTTTAATTTGCCTCTCGCTGCTCGGTCCCAGCAACTCCCCAGCCTCCTGCAGAAGCACCAAAAAGATGATGTTTGATCTTCCCTCCCCTGACACTTTTGTGCTTTTCATCCTATTCACCATCTGGAGGTGGGAAAACCCATCAGGCCTCTCGGCTCTGCGGCAGGATTGATAATCAGGAAACCTGGTGCTGCAAGTCGCAGCTCACCCTCACCTCTGGGACTGAATTTGTGGACCTCAACATGCAGTCCAGCAGCTTCTGGGGAAGGGCTGAGAGCAGGAGAAGGCAACAGAGGGGTCACAGGGCCACAGAAGTTACCAGCATCTCCTCTTTGTGCAGGAACACCCAGGGGTACCACCAACCCTTGTGTAAATAAGGGAGAAATAGTTCAACATAAACCAAATTTTGGGATGCAAACTCAAAAGCAGAAGAGTTTGGGGTTGCTGGGAGCTCTATGAGTGGCTGGGATGGCTGAGCCACCAGGGAGTACGACCAGCATGGAAAAAACCCATGGAAAACCTGCAAAACCAGTAAAGAACCAGCCAGGAAAAGTCTGATCCAAATAGACTGGAACAGCAGAGATGGGGGGAAAGGAAAACAGTATTAAAAAAAGCAGCAGTGTGTTGCTGAAATGAGATTAGAACAGTAACAGGTTCACTCCCATGCCAGCTAAATCCCCATTAAATCAGATTAATGCAGATGGTCTTTATGTAACTGACCAAGGCGATAGATCAATATTGTTGTTTCACTCGAGGAAGGAAAAAACTTGTCCTGTCTGACAAAAACACATCATTACTCACCCACAGCGACCTCCACCTTGCTCACAACTACCCAAATCAGGTGGGACTGGATAGATCAAACCACCAGATATGGCTCAACCCAGTAACCTACTGCTACTCTGGGGGGAAAAAAAAAATCAAACCCCCAAGTGAGGTTTTTTTCATTCTTGGAGGGAGGAAATCTGTGGGGTCCCCACTGAAAGCTCCATGCCTCATGTCAGGACACTTCCTGAGAGATCTCCCAGGCAGCCACACTTCTAATCCATCCAGAAATTTTCCTGTGTCAGCAACAGAGAAAAGCTGCACCCCACTCCTAAGTCACATCTGAAGTGATATTTTTTGTTATTCCCCAATCCTACTAAACCTTCTCCCACTTTTTGCCATGAACAGAATTGTCTCTCCCTACAGAGCAGGTGGGGGACATCACTAGAACTCATCCCTCCCAGCCCTCCAGATCCACCAAGGGAATAAAAAGGAGAAAAAAAAGAGGATGGAGCACAGAGGTGCCTGGGATTATTGTCTCCTGGAGCCATTATCCAAGGGTCTGGAGCACAATTAGCACCTGGAGAGGCTGTGCTGCAATATAAATCTTTGTGACATTTCAGGACCGGTTCCTCGCCAATTAGAGCACCCTGGCTCTTGTCAGCAGCCTCAGCTCCACAAAGGCCAACCCCAGAGGATGGGAAAATCCGTCTGGAATGAAAATAGAGCTGTGCCAGGGGGGCTGGAGCTGGACATCTCCCCTCCCAGCCTGGTCCATGCACCCTCAGCACTCCTCCCTGTGATCCTGTGTCACACCAGGCAGTGGGAATCATCTCCACTGGCTGCCCAGAGCCCAAAAGCCCATCCAAAATCCCTGGCTCAAGCTTTCCCAGAGTTTGGAGAGGCACCCAGGAGCTCTGGCTCGCTCTCTCCCCATCTCATCATTAGGGATGGATGAGATGCTCTGCAGAAAGAGCTCCTTTTGTTCCTCAGTCCTGGGTTTGCAAAGGGAGAAGCACCATGAACACACCAATTCACTGCCTTTTTGTTCTGGATTTTAACCACCAACCCTGTTTAAAACAGTCTTTCCCTGCAACCTTCCCTTTACATTTGTTTTATACCAGCCACAAACCTGAAAGCTCAAAAGCAAACAGCAGACTACTTTGGTTTTACTGAGGCAAAAGAGTGAAAATCCAGTCGGAATATTTTCCCAGATTTTAAATCCACTGACATTTTGAAACATTTCCTTTGTGAGCTGAACCTGAATGGCTTTTTTTTTTTTTTATACCATCAGTCCAAGCAACCCCTCCAACCTCAGCTGCATTTTCTAAGCTGTCTGCTCTGCCCTCCACAAGAGCAAAGTTCCTCCATCCATCCATCCTCCTGCTCTGAACTGCTGCCTCCAAATGCTCTCTCAGGGCAGCTCTCTCATGGATCAGCACTGACTCCCAGAAAGGCTTGGATTGGAAGAGACTTTAAAGCTCAGCTTATTCCCCCCTCCTGCCATAGGCAGGGGCACCTCCCAGGTTGGTCCAAGCTGCTCTTGGACACTTCCAGAGATGGGGCATCCACAATTCCTCTGGGTAACCTGTTCCAGTAAATGAGGATGCTGAGCTATAAGGATTCCCTATTTTTACAGCAATGATCCTGCTTTCCTTGCCCTGACATCCTCCCACCAAACCCGGGTTGGGCTGTAAGAGGTTCAGGTGTGCAGAGCCCGGCCCCGCTGTGGAATCCCCCTCGGTGCTCACAAAGCTAAAAATACTCATAAATTGCTTCCCCAGGTAATGTTCTCCCATCCCTCAGGGGAAATCAATCACAGCATCAAAGGGAAGGAGCTCCAAAGGGCTCTGGCAGAGCCTCACGCGCTGGGAGAGAGACACCAGGTGGGAAACAGCAACAAACTCTGTAGTCAGCAACCCCCACCCCCCACCTGGTTGTTTTTATCTTTTTTTGTGTGTTTGTTTTGGCTTATTGTTTCTATTGTTAAAGCTTTTTTTTTTTTTTAGTTATTTTTTTCTCCCCCCTCTCCCTGATTTTCTTATGAATAAGTGGCAGAAATCTCAAATTTAATTTAATTAGCACCTCCTCCCTGCCTGGAAATGGCTTTTCTTCAAGTCTGACAGTTCCATCCTTTGGCCACCATCGCCTCCTTCCTTCTGTGTTTCTATGGGATCTGAAAGACTCTTGTTCCACAATTTATTTGTGCTCCAGCACCAGCAAAGACACATTAGAATCTGCTGGGATGGTGAAGGGGCCCAGTGAGATGGGAAAAAACCAGCACACACGTTGTTTTTTCCTTCCCTCCATCCTGAGGAGATGCTGATTCGATTAATTTTTTAATTGTATTTATTCCTTGGCAGTCGGTGGCGGACGTGGAAGTTCCAGTGACACTACATGGAAGGCAGCTAATAAATATCAGCATTAAAAACAAACCCATGTGTGGGTGGAGGTGCTGTAAATCCATGTCTGTGCAGGGCAACAGCCTCATCAGACAACATTCCTTGGGAAAACTCTCCATGTACAGCATTAACAGAACAGGGCAGGAACTCAAAAGTCAAACATTCCCACTGCTTTTACAAACCCCTGTGTGCTGAGGGTGCAGGGGAAGCAGAACTCCCAGAGCTGCAGCTTGAATAGCAAATCCACCTGAATGAGCACAAAAGGAATAACCTCCCTGCTCAGGCGTCCTTTTCCCAATCCCCTCCTTCCTGCAAGGGGCAGAAATCAGCCTTGAACACATCCCTCCTGCAAGTCAGGAATTTGTTAGTCTAAATATACATTAATTACACATCACTGGAGAGAGCAAGAAGACCCTTCCCTGCCTCATGAATGTGCCTTGATTGGCATCACAGGCTCTGCTGTGCTGTGTCCTAACAAGCTGGGGTGTGTTTGCTCTTGGGAAGACGGGCTGGCTTTGGGGGGAGCATTAGGCTCAGGATTGAAGTGCATGGAGGCTCCCTGTGAAATCTGCACAGACCTTGCCAGCAATCAGGGACACCGAGGCCACGCTCCTGATTAGCTGTGAAAAACATCCCTGCAGGGAGGGGTGCACCTACAAACCCTCCTGTTCTTCAGTGCAGTTATGTAAAGCGATTTTTGGAAGCAATATTTGGTTTCTTGCTGAGAAATGGACCTCTGAAATCCTTCTGCCTCGGTTTTGAACAGGTTTGGGGAGTTTGATGTTGGGGACGAGGGCTTGCAGGTGTCTGATGAAAACCCCTGTGTTTCTAGGGGGAAAATTGAGTTTTTACACTTGTCTGCTTTAAGAGATTATCCTAAGAGAAAGGAAAAAGAAAAACCAGTCCTAGTCAACCATGCCTTTGGCTCCAGCAGGCTGCTATTTAACCCCTCTGCCACCCATAGTGTTTTACTCTGGGCATAGCAGAGTCGATTGTAAGTGTTGTAGTCACTAATAAGTGTTAAAATCACACACCACAGTGACTATTGTGCTGGTAACCACTACACTGGGAATGGATTTGCACTGGGAAGCAGGACAACACCCATTTCAGGGACCAAACACTCAACACAGCATGGTGGAGGGAAGGGACAGCAAGCAGAGATGGAGCCTGAATCTCCTCATTCTCAGACAGAGTCTCCTCCATCAGACACCATTTCCTCTACAACAAGCACCTAAAAGCAGCAGAGAGATAAGTCATACCCTCATGGGCACAAGGTGGGACAGACCTGCAGCTGATGGAAACCTGAAACAGAAGAACATCTTTTACAACATAACCATCTCTCTCCTGGAGCAACTTGGAAATGTGGTGCCCTCACTTGCCTCATCCTCCCTCTGCTCTCCAACCTGTGCAACACCCCACCAAGTCCTGACCCTGCTCTTCTCCTGGCTGTGACCCTCTCACCATCTGTTGGAGCACAGAGCACTTTCTAAATATAACCAACTACCTTGCAATTACTGAGTGCAGAGAGCAGGACTGGAGTTGTATTGACTTACAAAGCCCACACAGCTGGAATGCAGCCCAAACAAATCAATGGCATATTTAGCCAAATAAACTGCTCTAGCAAGCTGATGACTTCAAGACCTCCTCGTATTCACTGGTCTGGAGGCTTATTTTACTGGAATGCCCAGTGGTTTGCAGGTACAGCAGTTTTAAAAGTATGAGGCAAGCTAATGTAGTGACAAGGGGGAATGGCTTCACACTGAAAATGGCAGGTTTAGATTGAATATTAGGAAAAAAGCTCAGCTTTTCCAGAAAAGTCAACTCCCTTTGAAATAGCAAATCCTGTCACTTTTACACCCCATGGCTCCCAAATTCAAACTTCAGTTTAAGAGCCAAATCAGATGTTGGACTATTTGCACCCCAAAACTGTCTCCCTTCCCCAGAGAATTCGATCCCACCACACAGACTTGTACACTCTGCCATGGATGGGGCCAGGTTGCAATAATCACTCTACAAGCACCAAACCTTGAGCAGATTGGATCTGCTCTTCCTGTAGCTTTGTGTCCAGGGAGCAAAAATATTTCCTAAAGAAGTCACAAATCAAATAACTTGAGTACTTAAGGTCAGCCTCTCCAAACCCTTTAAATATATATATATATATATTTTATTAAACAGGCACATGTCAATGGGGAACGTAATTTGGAAAGAAAGACCTGAAATGTTTGTTTTGCAAAGTGGTTTTGGAAATGGACATTTTCCAGGCTTTTTAATTTTTCCTTTTCTTTCTGTCTTGGCTGAAACTCTTCACCACATTTGGCAGGGCTTCACAGATGGCGCTGGCTGACCCACAACTGAATTTTTCAGAGAATAAGCTATTTGTCCAAACGAAGAAAACATGCCCAGATTTTCTAGGCTCCAACCCTCTCCCACGCTGTTCTCCCTGCCACTGCAGCCATCGGCTCCCCCACCCCGTGGCATGAGGAGTTCATGCAGGAAGGCTCCTCAGGGAAGCTGAGGAGTGATTCCTTCCTCAGGACAGGGATGCAGGTGTGCAAGGAGCATCCTTGGCAAGGACCATCCCTTTCAAGGAGCATCTTCTCCCTCCACTTTCCTTCTCCCTGTGAGAACGAGGGAATATTTGCATCCAACAGGGCTGTTCCCTTGCTGAGCAAGTTCTCGTGGTCTCTGTTGCCCACAAACATGATGCAAAGCTTGGCCTGGGTGCAGGGGAATGGTTGTGATTTGCAAGTAAATAAATGTGCTGGTTAAGATTTGCTCTATTGCTGGGCAAATCCTCTTTGAGTCTGAGCCTCTGGAAGCAGAGCCAGTCCAGGAGACTAATCCTGAGAGCTCCTATTCAGCAAGCTCAGCACTAAGGCTGTCTGAGGGAGGATGCTCAGGGAGATGTATCAACTAAACACCCATTGGGATACCTCCCAGCAGCATGCCTTGATCTCTGAGCATCTGCAGGAGAGCAGGGAGATGCTTCTTGAGGGCACTTAGGAACCTCTTTGCAGCCCACAGCAAGAAACAGGAGACAAAGTGCTGCCACTCAGCCCCTGTGCAGGCAGGAGGGGATGAATATCCCATGTTTCTGCAAGACAGGGATGCCAGCTGCTCCCTTTCCCACTGCAATGCCACAATTTCAAAGGCAGCTCAGCTCCCTCCTCAGCCTGTAACCCCCCAACAAAGCTGTGATGTCACAGCCTCAACAGGACAATGAGGATGGCACAGGGGACAAGAGGGGCTGTGACTCACCCTCCTCCTCTCCTCAGCTCCAAGACCCTCCAATGAACAAAACACCCACCAGACTTAATCCCAATCTCCTTACTGAGATCAGCCCCTGATCCCCTGCTAGGAAAACAAGGAGTGTTTATCCATGCCTGGGATGGGAAGCCTGGATCCCACACACATGCTGAAATCTCCACTTAGCTCAGGCTGCCTGTGGTTTTGGGGACAAGACAGAGAAAGGAGACAGAGATTTAAGGCCCTGGAAAAGCAGGCAGGCTCTCTCCTGTCTTTCAGAGAAGACACCAGAGTTAGAGGATCCTCAGCTCCATCAGCCCCTCCCAGACACAGCCCTGCCTCAGTCCATAACAGCAGCATCAGGAGCAACACGTTAATGGCTGGTGAACACAAAGATGAGGGAGGATTTGATGGAGCCGGGTGGAAGTCACACATGGCTGTGTCATTTGAGCAGCTGAGGAACGAGCTGTCGGTGTTTGCTCACAAACAATATGCTCGTCAGGATTTGGCCTCGTCTCTCAACTAGAAGACTTCCTTATGGAAGTTTCTCCACGGGGAGCAGTGCTGCAGAACATGCATGGTGGGATCAGTCTGGCATCCAAAGCTCCCAAGGAAAAGGCAAGGCCAGTGCTTCAGACACCTCCTCTCCATCAATCTGTCTTTCAATAAGCTAAATATTGCTTTAAATAATTAAAATAGATCTCCCTTCTTGCTTGCAGAGCCCTGATGGTGCTGTTGCCCTGCTGGTTTTGTTCCAGCGAGAGCCCAAAAGAAGTTCTTGCATGTCTTTTTTTAACACTTTCACTTTCCAAAAAACTAAAAAAAAAAAAAATCAACTAAAAATCTATTTCTGGTTATTTGTGTCTTTGCTTCCTGACAGGTTCACACCTCTGTTGTCCCTTCAGAGGATGCATGAAACACTTGTGATGTGCTAAGTGACCTGGAAGAGGCCTCAGCTGGAGCTGTGAGATGATACCCAGCGCTGGAGAAGCAGATGCCACCTCATTTTCCCAGGAAGCCCAACGGAGCCTCAATCACCTGGAGGGGAGGGCTCTCGATTTTACGACTGGCATGACACAAACCCCAAGGAAGCAGGATGATCATGGCAGGCAGAGAGCAAAGTCTACTTATTTTTTTAAACCTAAAGGACAGGTACAACTTGGCTGTGGAGCCTGAGCACAGCCAGGAGCTCAGCCTGGAAGGAAAACACCCCCCATCCCACAGCTGAGCCCCACAACCCTACTTGCAAAGTCAATTTACTGCTGGGGTTTATTCTGGGCAGAAAATTCCCCATTTGTGGAGCTGTGTGGGGAGGAGGGTCGTAAATCTGCCAAACTGCTGCTCCTGATGCCTCCCCAGGGCCAGAGGGGTCCGTGTGCTGAGGGAGCTGCAGCAGCTCTGTGATGCTCTTCCAGTGTCTGATCAACTGTGGAGAGCCTGCACAGCTTGGGAGGAAATTACCTCTTCCAACTCATTCCTGCTGTTGCCAGCTCTTCCTTTTAGCTCCCTGCCTGTGCTCCTTGGAGGACCTTTGCCCATAAAAGCAGCGGAGCAGTGACTGTAACATCCAGGGACCCCCAAATGTTGCTATTTCTAGCAATGTCAATAAAAAAAGGCAAAAGGATGGTCCCATAAGTGCTGAAAAATTCACCCCTTGGGGCTGCCTGCAATTAATCTGGATTTCTGCAACTCTCCAGCTACACTGGATCCAGCCTGTGGCTCATTCAAATTCCAGTTAACCAGGGGAATGGTGACACCCCTCAAACAGCAACACTTCTAATTTCAGCCACAAGATGGGTTTCTCTCCAAGACGTGGACAGGGAAGCCAAGGGGGCCTGGGCAGCCCAAGGCCATGTGCTGTTCCCTCCCTCTGCTGCTGTTATGCAGCATCCCATAATGTCCTGTCCATTTGCAGATTGCACTTTATTGGTTTTTATTTGGCAGCCTTGCTTGACTCTGCCCTTTAATTTATCCATTATACATCCTGATTAATTGGCCGATAAAGCTCCGTCCAGTTTTTTAAAACAAATTCCCAGTCCATTTGCTTTTAGTGGAACTGCGAACAAGCAGTTTAACTTGTTACATTATAGCACTCGTGCCTGAGGTCCCCTCTGGAAGCAGATATTTCAGGATCATACATATGGAACACGGCTCTGATCTGCATTAATAATCCCTCCAAGGGCTGGGACTAGTTAAGGAGAGATCCCACTGGGTGGGAACAGGCCCTTCCTCCTGGTGGTTCCTTCCTCAGGAGAGTGGAAACATTTCCATTCATTCACTGACTCCAAGTTGATGATTAGTTCCCATAAAACCAACTTTTGCACCTCTTTTATTTTGGGCTTCATTGCCCAGCTGCCCTTTTTAATAAGGAACCACTTCCAGGCTCTCTTTCTTCCTTCTTTTCAGGCTGAGAAAACATCTCCTTAAACCAAAACATCTCCAAAGCCATTGCAGGAACATCTTTCCATCCTTCTCCCACAGTGTTGCCTTTACAGCCCTTGGTTGTATTTCCATCACCAGATTCCTGGCTGCAACCCCTCATTCCCTGATGTCTTCAAACACAGCTCTGCCTGAGCAGCATTTCTCAAGAAGGATTCGAGCCCTCCATGCCAGACACCTCCTTGGGTACCCCTTGCTCCCACACCTCTACTTGTTTTGTCTGAAAACTCCCCAATCCCTCTTTTTCTCAGCACCCAAAGCCCCCAAAGTAAATCTGCCAGAACCTATTACAGGTGCAAATGAGGAACGACATATGCAGAGATGGGAGCAAGGGGAGAAAGGAATTAATTCTGCTGGGTTGACTCTTCAAAAGCATGAAAGGAAACAAGAAAACTAACAGGAAAGCAAACCCCATTTCCCTTGAATATGAAACTAGGAGTGAATAAGCAATGGACTTCCACAGGGTGCCTTAATTCCTGTCCGTCAGCCTCGCTGCCTGTTCTCCCCTCCAAATGTTATTATCCATCACTCTCCTGGCGTGAACAGGACTGGGTGCATCTCTCCGTCTCAGTAGCTCAGCTGATAAGCTTGACAGACCTGGGCACTGGTGACAGCATTCACATTTCCAGTGGATAAAGTGCCATTTACATGAGGCAAGCGCTGGTGATTTTCCATCAGCTGGGACAGAATGAGGATGGGAACAGCTTGTAAGCTTCCCTTTTTTTTTTTTTTTCCGGTTCGCTTTTTTGTTGTTGTGGGGTTTTTTAGTTGGTTGTTTTTTGGGGTTTTTTTAAAAGCAAAATCTGGACTTTCTCCTCCACTCACATTTATAAACACCACGATGAACAAGGCCCTGGCCCTGATTAAAATTCCCAACATGCCAGAGTTTGCAAAAATCCCCAGCCCAAAGCAAAACAAGCTCAGGGGAAAGTCTGGCAACCCATTCTATCTGGCTGTTGTCTAGGGGATTAGAGGGGAATTTGGCATGCTCCCCTTTCCCTTCCTTCGGACTCATGCCTTATATTTTTCAAGGACCCTTCTTCAGCCCACACTGCTTTCTTCTGGAGGAGCTGGGTGGTTTTTAATGTTCCCTTTTGTCTTCCTGTCAGTGCTGCTTTCTTCGCCTTTTACTTGGCAAATCCTTGCCTTCTTTAGGCAGGAAAAACCAGGGGCCAGTTCCCACAAGGAAAACTGGAGGGGGCTGGGGAAAACAGGGGGTCAAGACACATTCCTTTGCTATCAGTCTCCTTTCACCAAAGTTCTCCATCCTTCTATCCCAGGAAAGCCTGGGCTCTCAATCCTTAAGGGAGAGACTGGTCCAACTGAGCTCATTTTGTCCTCTTCCCTCAGGGATGAAGGGAGGAGGGTCTGCAAAGCATGGAGTTACCCCCAGGGATTGCCTGGGGGACTAAGGGGGATGCAGCAAGGAGGCAGCTGCAGCACCAGGCTGTGTGAAGAGCTGCAAAGCTCATTCCCAAAACCTTGCTTGGTAGCTTGTGCCCCCCACCCCCAGCACCCAGACAAGTCACGTCGCCACCAAACACAAGGAAAACTCCATCCCTGGCAAGTGTGATGGAAGTAATAAAGATCACTGACAGCACTGATAACACCAAGGTCACCAGTTTAAGGGCACACTCCTCTCTGACAACTGAGGTTTTATTGACTTAATAAAAAACCCTAAATACCTCTTTTCTTCCTTTTTTCCTTCTTTTTTTTTTTTTAATTTTTAGTTTATCCAAGCTTACTTGCCAGCCAGTTTCAATCCAGTGGTCCCAAAGTCAGGAGGTTGGACCCCCATCCAACAGCTTTGTTAGCTCACCACTATCATGTTTAGAGGATACCTTTAGGCTGCCATGGATGGGGCTCCATGGAGATGACAACTGGAATGAGCACAATGGCAGCTGCCTTGGAAGGTCATGCATGGAAATGCTGGAGATAAGGGCAGTGAAAGGACAAAACCCCCTGGTTTGGACTGGCAAGTGAACAGTATGACTGATTAACATATGGGAAATCCTCTTAGAATCTCTTTAAATTATATTTGCAGGAGGACTCCACATTTAGGAGTTTTATTAGCAGAATACTAAATCTACCTACTTCTCTACATCCCCATCTGCCTTTCTAATAGGGAAAGGGCTGAGATGAAGAGAAAACTACACATTTTCACTATTGATATTATTCATCTGAACTGTCCACAAGCAGCAACCAAGCATTTACCTGAAGGACTACAGGACACAGCCATGCCAAAGGCAGGGAAATATGAAAATGGAACACAACCCTGGGAACAGGAGAGTGAGTAACAACAGTGGAAGAGGAAAAAGGAGAAGAGATTTCACCTTGTTTCTGTCCCATTTCTTCTGGGTACTAGCCCATCCCTGCTGTAAAGTCATCTGCTTGGACACCTGCCCAGTGTTGTGGGACAGCATGGATGCTCCAAGCCATTTTCCGTGGCATTCACCTCCAGCTACAGCCTTTGCCCTGATTTCACACCTAAATCCTTACTGAAAACAAGGGAACATCTAATTCCCAGCTATCCCAAGGGATGCCACCGGGCTTCCAAGGATATTATATAAGCCCAGGTCCTGTATCCAAGGAGATGCTGTTCTTCCCAAGGGTCAGGCACAGCTGGGGTGGGAGGCTGCTGACCACGGGAGCTGAGTGGCAGCTGTGGTTTCTCTTTGCCTCAGTAATTAATCATTAGGACACAAGGGATGCTCACAGTTACTCCAAGCAGGCAGTGAGCCAGTCACAGAGGAGGAGGAGGATACGAAACCCCTTTTTCCTTCAGGGTTACTTCTGGAAATGCCAGAATCCAGGAGAAGTCTTTCACTCCACCCCTGGCTTGAGCCACTCCAGAAAAGCCCAGGAGCTGCAGCTACCAAACCAAAAGTGGGAGAAATCTTCCTCCTTTCTTCCTCCTGGCAGGGCAGATCCAGCCTGGCAGGAACTGCATAGGGAGGAGCCTTTGCACCCTCCTCTCCTAAAACCTTCCCAGCCAGCCCCTCAACATCTGCCGTGCTGCTCCCCCTGCCCCTCACCTGCTGTTCACACAGACCTTCCCACTCATCTCCAGGCCACCAGCCACACTGGATTTTTCCAGCAGCCTCCTCCTCCTCCTCCATTCAGTCCTGCAGATCATCCCCATTCCCACATCCTCCTGCAGCTGGACACAGTAAGAGCTGAAGGTGCTGCAAACCCAACCCCAATTCAGCTGCAAAAACAGGATTTGGGAGACAGGATGCTCTAACTCCTGTTAAATTCATCCAGAGATCTGCACAGAGCCCCTGCCTGGCAGAAGGATGGTGCCCTAATAACCCAGATCCTGGGAGACAAAGCTAATTTACCACTATTTATATTAATTCATACAATCTGTGCCTCAAATCCTAACCCACACAAAGGATACCTCAGGAATTCACAAACCTTTCGGGATACAAATATTGCACGGAGCATGACAGCCTTGCAAACTGTACATGGGAGGCAAGAAAATCAACTCTCAGCCTCATCAGAGAAGGCTCCAGAGCCCAAGTGAGTTCTGAAGCTCCAATTTTCCTTGGATTGCACTGCAAAAAAATAACTCCCCAGAGTCCAGACTCACAGCCATGCCCCCAACTATCTCCCCAGCCATTCCCTCCCGAAGTCTTTCTTCTTGTTCTCGTGTTTAGGAGGGTTATTACTCCTTCCTCCCAGCATGCGACAGAAATGTTTGTGCAGAGAAAAAAAAATCCCCCAAGTCTGTACATTAATGTCCTGCAATGAAAAATAGATCTGTCTAAATATGCTCAAGGTAATTCAGAATACATTTGAGGTGATTTCAGGCTCTAAAGTCTGCCTGTAACAGCATTTCAGGCTGTGTTTATCAGTGCTTTCCCCCTGCACTTGCATTTTTTTCCTCTCTAGTTATTTTTAAAACATTTGCACAACAACAGAACCAAATGATCATGGCTAAGGGTAGAAATCAGCCTCTCCCAGGGCTGGAAATTTTACCTTCCCATTTACCCAACCCAAAGCTTTCCCTGATGTAGGTTGGGGTTGAGTTCAGGTCAAGGCAAAGAGCCCGATCCTACAGCTGCAAGTCTGTAACAAGATCCCCGGATTCAGCCAAATTTCAGCCTGGATGATGTGCAGAGATTCACGGTGACAGCAGAGGGTGGGCGGTAACTTTGCTTCTGTTGCTCTGGCATCAAGGAGAGGAAACACCTCTCCCAGCAGCTAAACCTGAGGATGCTCCATGGGATCAAACTCTCTGGATTCTACCCGAGAAACTCTGAGGTTTCTACTCAACCTCACACCCACTGAAGGATAAACCTTCCCAGGCCAAACTGTGCATAGGGTTAGGTTTACCCCTGATATTTCCTGCTGGGAAACATCCCAGGACATGAGGGAGAGCTCCAAAAAGTCCCTGTGGGTGCCCCTCCCAGCACTCCCTGCTGATCCCATGCGAGGAGACAGGAGTTTGAGAGGCGACCCAGAGGGTTGAGCCACCCATCCAAGAAATGATCCATCAACAGGCTGTTCCCAGGAACAGATCACGCTGCAAAAGCCCATTGCAACTGCAAAGCTTTGGGGAACAGCACCGTGGGCCTCCCCCAAAGCTGCCAAAAAAAGCCAATTGACTACTTTACGCATCCTCTTCGTGGAGAAGAGCAGAGTTTGGCTGCAGGGCAGGGAACCCCGAGCAGAACAGGCACTCAGGCTGCTGTGGGGGGATTTTTCATGTAAGACAAACAGAAATTGGGAGACTCAGAGCCAGTTCAAATGCATTACCTGTGGCAAAAGCATACCCTGAGAACATACTGCGGCAGAGGAGAGCTGGGCACACTCACACCCTGCTCTGAAGTAGGAGCTTGGAAAAGAAACAAAGAGAGATGGCTTTGGGCTCAAGGGGACCCATCTGTTTTCGAGGAGTATTTATTTATTTATCAATTAATGTATCTATTCTACCTTGTGCTTTTGCACCATCTTGAAAACAAGGAGTTGTAATATCCCTCAAGCAATTCTGCCCCTTATCCATCTGGTAAACAGCCATTCTGCTTTATTTTCCTGGTAGCTTTTTTTTTTGCTTTTTTTTTTTAAAGCTTTTCAGTTTCTAACAGAGCTGAAAATCCACCAATTCCACGACAAGGACATCACCATTAATGATGATAGCAGGAATAATGACACCACACTGGCAGATTTCAACCCATTTCACAGTCACCCATCTGAGGAGGCAAACACCAGGGTAATTTTAGGAGGAAAAACTTGTAGAGAGAAGCTGAACTCTTCCTCCAGTCCCAAGACAAGCCTTTAGCATGATTATAAATAGGAAGCAGGATTGCCAGCACCTTTCCTTTTGGTAAATACAGCATCTCACGTGTGTGTACACGCAGTGACATTTTCCCAAGCACCTCGCAATTAAAGCCTTTCTCTGGCTTTGTGCGGGCTCTGTACAATCACGGAGAGCTTTTCTAGGGCCAGAGCCTGGCGTTTGCCAGCAGAGGGAACCTTCCCATTGCCGGATGGGAGACGGAGGGACCCTTCAGAGCTTCTCTGCCGCAGCCAACATCGTTTCCCTTCACTCAGCTTGGGGATCGTGGCACGTACAAGGATCGCCTGGGACCCTCTCAGACACCCCAAGACATTCTGAGTGGGTGCAAAGCGTCTTCCCAGCTGCAAATATCCCGTTTTCTGGGGTTTGCACAGGTGACAAATCCAGCCCCACGCCCAAATCTCACCATTTCAAAAATCTATTTTCAGCTCCCTGGGACACAGCCCTGCAGATCCCTCAACATAAAAACTGCTATCAAGACCCCACAGCAGCCCTCCAAAATCAAAAGCAGCTTCTCTCCAGGTAAGGGAAAGCATAAAAGGCTTGTATCCCCCGGGCAGGGGGTCTCTGCCCTTTGGGGGAGGTGGAACTGCTGCCTGAACCCCCAACTGATGCATTCCAGAAGAATATCCCACCTCCATTACTCCTGCTGCTCACCTCAGGCTATAAAACATTGCCTTTTTAAAAGTTTTCAAATAAAACAGAGCCTCTTAACAAATGACACGGGGTTAAACTAGATCTATTTCCCAGAGAAAAAAAAAATACAACCATTAAATTATAAAATATCTCTATTCCTCCCTGACTGACGGAGCTGGTGCTGCAGCTGGAGGCAGGGCCAGGGATGGAGAGACAGGGAGGATTTATAGCCCCAAACCCTCCAACGGTTGTTCACAGCATCAGCTCCCTGCACATTACAAACACTTCCCATTCCCATTCTCCTGCACGGATCGTACTTTGCAGTTATGAAGTTGTTTCCACTTTCTCCTCCCCCACTCCCTCCTTCCCTACTATAATATTTAGTCTGCAGCTCTGCTTATTTACATACTTAATTTCAGTTCTGTTTGCAAACACAAATTAGTTTTGTGCAATTACTTTGTGCATGGACATGGAGTTTATCCGCTTCAGCGGTTTAACAACACGGGAAGTGACTGCACAGGACCATATGGCTCCCGATATATAATCACAATATTACCTGCAGATTAGTTACATAAGGGCTGGGATATAATTAGTGCAGTTCAAAGAGGTTCAAAGGGAAAGGGAGGGGGACAAAAGGGGGGAGAAAAGGGGGAGAGGGAAAGGCGGGGGGGAAGGAAAGAGGAGGGAAAGGGAAAAGTGGGGGGGAAGGGAAAGAAAGGAGGGGAAGGGGAAAGAAGGGGAGGAAAAGGGAAGGGGG
>VYZS01036314.1:0-31895 GCA_013400695.1 Neodrepanis coruscans
CACTGCGAAGAGTTGGCCATGGCGAGTCCGGGCGGCTCAGCCCGGCGGCTCCTTTATAGCGCGTTTGAATCCAAACAGCGCCGCCGCCACTGGAGATTCCCGCCCGCCCCGGGTCCCGGTTGGCTCCGAGCAGCGCCGGCACCGCCCGCGCCGGGCGGGAATGGGGCGGGATCGGGGCTGGACCCGCCCCGGGAGCGCTGCAGCCGCAGCTCCGGGCGCTCCTCCTGCCTGGGGACAGCGCCCTGGCCCGTGCCCTGCTGTCCCTCCGGCGGCGCTGGGAGGGATCGAGGCGCTTTTGCCTTCAACAGAATCAATCCCGGTCGAATGCCTTGGACATGCCCAAATCCAGGAAAGGCAGCCACAGCTTTGGCCTTCCCGCTTGCCGCCAGCACCCGTTACCGCTACTTCACAGCATAACCTGAGTTGGAAGAGAACCCATAAGCATCATCAAAGTCCAACTCTTGGCCTTGCAGAAGACAGCCGCAAGAATCCCACCATGTGCTTCAGAATGTTGTCCAAACACTTCCTGAGCTCTGCACTTGCTGTAACATAAAAATTTACACCCACCCACTGGCCGCTCAGATTTACTCTTCTAGACATTCCCTGCCTGTACTGAGAGAGAGGCAGAGATATTGAGCAGAGTACCAAAACATAAACACATTAAAAAAGAAACCCTCAGTGGCATTTTTGTATTATTAAAAGAAATTTAATATAATTTTTAAATTAAAAAATTCAATCTCTCTATTAAAGACACTGAGTCAGGTGCTAATACTGTCAGACATACCCTTTTGGCATGAGTTTTACATAAAGTTTAGGATTTTATGCATTGCTTCAACATGTTAAGAAACCATCTTCGTACTTACAGTAGCAATAAAGTCAACTCCATACAATATCAAATACCCTTTTTTTAAAAAAAGTTTTAAATATATTAGACTCTGATTGCCAAAATGCCATTTTATACACAAAGCTGCTAATACAATATACAGTTCTTACATTATTTTTTTTTTCACATAAAATACATTTCATCAAGTTTTATCTGTACATCATTTACTACTGATCGATGGAATTACGAGTTATTGCAGAAGGCTTGTCATCATCTGTTAATGTCCTGTACATGCAGCAGTCCTGCCGAGCTGTACCAGGGGTACCCACACTCCTGCATCCACTCTCACACTGCAGTCTAAAGGCTGAAGACATTGTGGTGGCATTACTAAGGCTGCATCTGCACTGTTTAAAAACCCGTTATCTCCCTTCTAGCTGAAGGTGGAGATCATTGCATTGGTGTAGCTTTGGGAACAGGTATCTTGAGCAGAGTTTCCTCTACTAGAGCCTCCACAGTTGAAATGTAACAAAATATTCTGGGTTGTACTTGTGCCATGGCAGATGTTGCCCAGAGAGCCCAGTGGTAGTCAGATTGTGTGAAGGAAATGAGAAGTCCATTACCAGTTTGGCCAACATGAAAATAGTAGAATAAAGGTGAAGAACAACAAGGGACAATGTTTTGTTTTACAACCACAGGCAAAATAAAACAAAAATGCAAATAGTAGCTGTAGTGTGTAGTAAGAGGTGAGACCTTGCAGTTACCAGCGTGTTCTGAATTGTGCCTGTAGATAACTGATTCTAAATAGTCAATGTGATTTGTTAAAATAGAATGAAGACCCTGTGCATTTCCTTTCTGAGTATTTAGGAAGAGAGGAGTGGCCATCATGAGTGAAACTGAATGAGCAAATAATGTCAAAATCTTGCATGCTCTGAACTGTTATCCTCTTGCGAACAGTCTAAGGTTAAAGAACAGCACTGTATAGTCACCACAAACTTTCCAGAGACAAGTTACCTTTAGCAAGTATGATAAGGCACAGAAATACCCAGGCCTAGGGAGAACACCTTCCAGCATACAGACAACAGTCCATCCTTGGCTCACTGGAGACCAGTGCTATTGCTTTCTCGATTAGGATATTCCCCTTTCCATGGGATTGCCAATTTAAGTTTCAGCAGTTTGGGTAATCAGAGCTCCAAGACTGAAGCAAAAGGACACTAGAGAGAAGCTGTAATGCCATTTGGGAGCTTGTAAGTGATTTCAACCCCATGAAATAAGACCTTGCTCAATAAACTCGAGAATTCACTGCCTCCACTGTGTATTGCACTGAGTCATTATTGCTGTTGCCCTGCCACGCTCTTCTTCCCTGCCAGGAGTTCCTCATCCGTGTGGTTCTTCAACCATTCCTGCAAGATGGCACAGAGTCAATTCTTCCCAACACTGGGAGGGTTTTAAGATTCAGGAGCACCAAAGAAGTGAGACTAAGTGGGCTGAAATCACATCACTTGGTATGTGAAACACAGATCCAGGTCTGATGTCAAACACATCCCTGCAATAGTCCTTAAGCCCTTATGTAACATTTCAGTGCTGGGACTTTCTTAGCTGACAGAGACACTACTTTGAGAGACACCACTTTGAGAGACATCTTTTTTTTCCAGTGCCAGTGACACTTTCAAAATGGAACATAAAGCTGCTCTCATCAACCACTTTGTTTGCTAGAAACAGTATGCCTTCAGCATACAGGAAGATGTTGTGAGCACAAGGGTTATTCTAGTGGAGCTCTGTTTGCAATAGACCCATCAACACATCTGTGTTCTCAAATGTATTGCACAGTCTGTCTGAGCAACTACAACCTTTGGCTCACTGCTAACACGAATGGGAATCTAATCTAATCATGAATCTGTAATTAGATAGTTATTGAGCCTAAAACCACTCATTGTATCATAAACCCTCTAATAAATCCAAGTGCTAGATATGCCAGTCACAACATCATTTCTACTTTCTATAGCTTTTTTGTCATTTTAAGGTCCATTGAAATAACCAAGTACCCTCTGCTACATACCTCGGAGCTTTCCACTGGGATGGCCTTTCAAAACCCCACGATTCTTGTAACATTGCTAAATTTTACAATAAAAAGCCTCATTCCTAGAGTGAAATACAAATGGAAGCAAAAGAGCTGTTTGTCTAAAATGAACTGGTTTCCCACAGTTTTAATGCATTGACAATTATCAGTGAAAGCAAACCTTAAACTACTTCACACTATTGCATTCAGCGATCTCCTTTTCATTTCCTTGGATTTAGGTAGGATTCAATACACTTGAAAGTACAAAATTGCTCTGAGAAGAAAAAGGGCCCAACTCCTCCTTCATTGGGAAGCAAGGCAACATCTGGGCCCAAATTTTGCACCATTTACAACTTCGTGGAGAGCGGCACCAAAATTTGTTACAATGAGATCAGAAATATCATTAAGATGGATGTGGAGAGACAAACTTCACCACTGTGGGAGAAAAGAGGCACCTGAAAGATCATCTTCCCTGTTCCATAATATCCAGGCCACACTTGGTGTTGTCAGGGAAGAATTTACTCAAGATCATCAGAAAACCCACTTTTAACCACACACAGATGCAGTAAAGTCTCTCCAGTTACCAAATCACCCTCTTTCTACTTGAGAATGACTTTAAAAATCTCTTAAAGTCAAGCACAAGAAGTATTTTCTAGTCTTATATTTAGCATATGTATTTCAATAATGGAGGAAGCCCAACTGCTCTGAATGCTTCAAACCCTGCCTTTAACAGAACAAGGGTTTTGAATGAATCAGATCAGCTGCTGCCATATTTTAGTTCACTCCTAAGACTGGAAAGAGAATCATCTCCGGAGTTCAAAAGACTAAAGTATCAGCCTGGTAATGATGTAAAGTATTTCCTGCACAGTGTGGCTGTGGTGGTGATACACAGCCACCTCTGCCGCCTCAAGTAGCCCAGAACCCTGTATTATAATATACCCAGCCCCAGCAATGGGCTAGATTTGATGGGAGCAGAGGGTAGCACTTAACAGTCACTGGCAGCCTAAGTCAACTTTTTATAGCCTAGAAAAAAGTTAAGGCTGTGAGGATTCCCAGAGAGGGAGTGTACATGTGAAGGGGAGCATTTATGTCTATCAGCCACCAAATAAAAGGAAGGTGGGTGGAAGCTGCATTTGCTGTTGCTTGGCTGAAGCACAACAGTGTGAGCTGTATTTAATCCACTGATGACTTACAGAGACCCAAACAGGTTTATGTCTTCAGAGTCTGGAATTCAAGCTGCCTAAGAAGACACATATTCATGCAAGCAAATAACTATGTGTGCAACAACCCCCTCTGTCCAAAAAGGGGGCTGACAATTTACAGTTACTGCTGTGGATAGAACTGAACTGTGGCCAGTTCCTCAGAGCTGTGTCTGGGGGGCTCTCTCCTCCCACCTTACCCGGGGTATGCAAAGCCTGAGCTTGCTGAAGAGCCAGTGCCAACCCCCTAGGTTACACTGTGTTTCTCAGGTGGTCTCTCAAAGGTCACATGAACTGCACCAAAACATGGTGTGTTGTGCCAGTAGCTCCACAGCAGAGAGGCTTTGCTAAGCACTGCATGGTGCTGAGCAACTCCCTCAGACACAGAGGCATTTAAACCTTCTTCTGACACTTGCTAACCACTGACTTCAGCATGGAAGCTGGAAAACAGACCAAAATATCTCCTGTCCTGCTGCAGTGTTCAACTACCATAGCAATGGTTTATCTGTTATTTATCAGCCAAAGACTGCAAGTTAATGCAAGTGTTGTCACATCTACAGGATTAGAAATGCTTTCATGGCGTTTCTGTGTTAGTGCTGACAAGTCTTTCCTCCTCATCCCTCCTGAGCCCTGTGGTTCTGGAAATCCAGAAAAAAAAATCAGATTGCAAAGCATACTGCCCCTAGTATCTGTGTTGAGCATACAGAGTAAACAAACAGAATCAATAGGAAAGTGAGATCGACAAAAGTCTTTTCAGTTTTAACAAATTAAGAGTCTAAATAGTACAAATAACATTTTTTTAAATTACTTATCCCAATATAGACCTTTGTCAGTATTTTATTGCAGTAAAATTCTATTGCCAGGGCCCCTTATTGCAACATCAGTTTTAAAGCCTATTGAGAGAAGCCTGTTCCAGGAAAAGTTCTGCTTCAAACCTGAAGGCAGCCTGCAGTGATGAGCTGACATGAGCAGAACAGGACCCAGCCAGTGCACAGTTCTTGATGGTGAGCTGTCACTGCAAGGACATAACACCTTGCAAAATTCCTAAGAGCAGCATCTACACTTCTGTGTTGCTCAGGCCCAGGAAGTGCTGGATCCAGCTGTATTGAAAACAGCTCTGTCCACCCTTGGAAACCCCGAGCAGGGGTTGACCTCCCCTGCAGGATATGTGCATCACCCAAGAGTGAAAACGCAGGTCTGAACTGTCACTTCCAGCCACTCGGTGCCTTACAGCAAGAGCCTCAGATGCAAAGATTTTAATCCAGATCCTTTCTTTGCTCCAAGGAAGCTCATGACTTCCCAAGGATGCAGAGGCAGCACATCATACCTTCTTCCACAGGGAGGAAGACTAGTGAGACTCTTTTTACATCATATTGATGTGCATCCCTTCCTCTCCTGAGAGCCTTGCTCCACCTGCATTACTCATTCAGCTGCAATGAAAGTAATTGGCAGGGTAAAGTACAATTCAAAACGAACGAGGTCACCACAGTCAGGATGTCCATAACCAAATTCTCCCTTTGGAATGCAAACAACCTGTCTGCTGAGATAGATCCAACCAGCCCCCCCACATCTTGTTTCCTCTGGGGTGAGACACAGACAAGACTAGGAAATTCTGCAGCACCCATGCACTTTCTCTTCCATTTCCTCCATGGGAGCTTTGAATTTCAAGAGGGGTGGATCACCACTGGACACTGTGTAATACACTGAGGTCCCATTGGAGCTGTAGGGAGAAGTCCTGGATTCGATTAAGTGCGACTTGGCCTCACCCACATTCTCAGCAACTCCTGCCATGCCGCTGCTGAAGTGGGTGCTGAGGAAAGGGTGCTGGAGGAGTTTGGCTGCCGCTCGCTGCCTCTTCAGTTCCGAGAGTGTCTGATGGTTCGGCTCCTTGTAGGCCCCCCAGAACTGCTGAGTGTCGGGGAGCCCGGGGTTGCCGTAGGGCAGCATGTGGCCAGGGTTACTGTCGGGGTCAGCGTGCATGCTCCAAATGTCCCCGTTGGAAAAGGCGTACTGGTAAGGGCTGGCAGATGCCATGAGTCCATTCTGGAGCGGGATCTCGGTTTCACACTGGGTGCTTTTGTTTGCGAGCTCTGGAAGGAGGGAGGAGTTCTCCAGCACTGAGTTCTGTAACAAGAAGATATGAAAGAAGAGGATCTTCACCTGCCCCCCCAGAGCATGGTTTATCCCTGTGATAGCTTCCTAAGCCTGCTCCCACTCAGCCTTTCCACCAGACATTGCACAAACATTGAGTTCACCCACTAACAGGACCCTATAATGCCATGAGCCCAAATCAGGAACATGGAATGTTAAATTGGAAGGACTCACAAAAACCAATAATAGTTAAGCATATCAGCATAATATGATAGTAACTGAATTAAACCAAATAACTGCAAAGCAACTTTATAACTACTTTGTGATTACTACCTTTAGCTGTAAAGAGAAATGCACATGTTGTCTTTTCAGAATGTCTTATTTCACTGGGGCATTATCTCAAAACTATTTATGCAGCTGTAAATCCAAAACAGTCTTTCCACTTAAGAGGGATATCTCAGTTTGTGCCAAATGAGAATGTGGTCTTTTGCTTACATCTGATGAATGAGCTCTACAAATTTTTCAGCCACCTTCCATCCCAGGGTACCCACTGCAACTGAACCTGCACTCCCAGCCCTCCTCACTGCCTCCCATAATAGAGAAGAGATTCCTTACAGGGTCTGTATTCTCCTGGTCAGACCGAGTCTCCCCAATTTCTCCAATGAGTCCTGAGTTTCTTCCATCTTCTGCTGCCCCCAGTTGCTGCCAAACAATGGCCTCTTTCTCACACTCCTTCCTGTAAAGGTTTGTTCGGTCCGAAAGGCTGGCCCTCCTCACCACCTTCCTGTGGGACAGGGACAAGGGGCACTGAAACTGTGAGCAGGACATGACAATACCTCTTACCCTGTAGATCTTCTCACCTCCTTCTCACACTTCACTGCCTCTCCTTCTGGAATGGAATGTGTATTTAGCTTCCTGGCACCCATACAAAGCAAAGGCACTAGTGTGGATATTAAAAGTGGGAGGAATTTTAAGGAGTTTTAAAGTAGCACTGAAAATCTGTATTAGAACTCATGTAAATCACCTAATGGATCTATTCTGCAACCAATGGAGTAAATATAGAGGGAAATGGCCCACAGGCTTTTTAGGGAGTTTTGTGGTCTGCAGGGCTGCTTTGGTGTCTAGTAAATACCTTATAAACACCTCTGCAAGCTGTGTCAGGCCACAGTATCTTAGCCAAGTGACACATTACTGAAAAGCTCAAGTTAATCTACTTGAAGCAGCAATTCTCCAATGCAAATTTCAGTGGTTTAACAGGGTAAATTCTTGCCCCTTGGTCCTCTACTCAGAGCCGTTCTTGAACCACAACAGTACAAAGCCATTTTCCCCTCAAAATCCCAATTCTTTTAGTGAAAGAGTCAGTTTTCAAGGGAGCTCTTCTTTAAACAACCAAAGTCAGTCCTGCCTCTCAGATTTTTTTCAGAAAAGACAGATGGGGTCTTGCAGCCACACCTCGGTGACCTGCAGGGAACAGCACAACTCACCCCCGGCTGCCAGTGCTGGAGGTCCTTCGACTCAGGGAGGATTTATGCCTCATCTGAGACTTCATGATCACATCATGTTTGTGTTTCAACTCCAGAAGCAGTACTTTGAATTCCTCCTCTTCACACAGATCTATGGCACACACAGACCAAGCCCTTAATCAGACAGTTCACATGTGGTACCACTGACACCATGTTATAACTGTGCCTTCCTAGTTAGACACCCAAGTTTTTGGGAGACTCCCAGCCACAGGTACAGAGGGATAACAGGAGTGAAAACACACATGAGAAAGACTTGGTGCTTGAGAAATGCCTTCTCCCTTGTTTTTATCAGCAGGAAGAAGCCTTTTCAGAAATAGAAAAGTGGGTACTTCAAAACTTCAGTTCCAGCTAAAGTAACTGCAACTTTAATTCTAAAGACACCTGAAAAAAATTGTTAATGCTTCTGAAAGCACCATGTGAAGAATCCAGCCATTCCTTAGCCACTTCTTTTTTTAAGCTTAGTAAACTCACCTATTGGCATCTCATCCAAAGATGTCCTGGCACTCAAACTAGCCCCATGGGACACAAGCAGCTCAGCCATCTGCATCTAAAGAAATAAAAGAAAGCAAAGTTGATAGAGGTATTTTAGGCAATTTAGGTTTTCCTCGCCAAAGCTGTAAAGTTGGAAGAAGAACAGAAGCAATGGCATGTGTGCTCAACTTGCCTCAAATTATTCTGGTATGTGAATGACGTTAAACACTGTTCCTACCATTCTCCTGCACAGACATACTCTGAACTTTCTCAGCAACAGGTTCTTTTTGGAACCCAGAGGACCTCCTCTGATGCTGTTCAGAGAGCCCAGACCAAGCACAGATTTTTCCATTCACAGAGTACTCCGCAATTTCTCCAGGCAGAAAAATGTCACCCTCATACATGACACTGGCAGTAAAATAATTACCTGTCCCCAGAAAGCAGCAGCATGAAGAGGTTCCCAGCCATCCCAGTCCTTAACATCCAGGCTTGCCCCCTGGTCAAGAAGGACTTCAGCCGCATGCAGATAACCATTGGCTGCAGCTATATGCAGCTAGGAGATAAGGAACATAGCATAAACCATCTACAAGGATCATGGATAACTTTATACACCAAGTTTCAGCAGATTTTCTTGGATAATGTTTGAGCCTAGAGCTGGACAGGCAGCACATTTCACATTTGGTAGATGCCACCAGGTCAAAAGCAGGTTGTTCCTTTTACTAAAACTCAGGATGTAATTTTGTTTAGAGAGGAAGCTGCTTAACAATTCTTAGAATGACTTAGGTATATAGATTAGAAAAATAATGTATTCACATGCTAAATCAAGGTCTTTTAAGTGCTTCCCAATCTGTAGGGAAATAGCACCATCAAAATGCAAGCCTGCAATGCAGAACATCATCCACTGTGCACTCTGTATTCCTCATGCCAGAAAAACATCTCCTCTTCCCCACTTAAGTGCTGTGGATGTGATTTTTTTTATGAAATTCTCAGCCTACTTTAGTCAGGGCTCTCTCCATGCAATTGCATTTCCACTCACACTGTCATTATTTTCATCATTTGAAAATCAAAAACGTTTTAAACCTTGGCTACTTTTAGTCAAGGAAATATGATTTTTCAGATATTGATTTCCAACTACAGCCACCACTTTGGAGACATCAGTAATAGTCTCCTTTGGTCCCCCAATTTCATGTCTCTGAAGATTTTCATAATTGCAATTTGCTGTTGCATCTCTGAGAGAAACATTGACCTATGTACTATTCTGAAGGCTAAACTCCACTAAGAGCTCCTCCTGTTTCAGCTGTGCTGAAGAGGAGAATCATAGCTTCTTTTCAAAAATTTCCATGTGGATTCCACTATACAAAGTTAAACTCTCATCTCAATATAAATTCTGATGCTTTCTGCTAACTCAATTAATTTCTACATAAATGTTATATCACATTACTGAACTTTCCCTAAACTGGGACTACTGTAAGCAAGGATTTAAGAGACATATTTGCAGTTGAAAATTAGGGAAGAGGACTAGGATTGTCCAGCCTTCTCAGTCCCTGTCCATTCAAATCAGAAGGCAGCTTGTTTTGTGCTGTACACTTGTCCTGGGTGCTCTCCTCTGCCAGGGGCAGATGCCATCCTGCATAAACAAACACATTCTGTGTGAGCCAGATGTTATGCAAAGCAGAAAGGAGGCAGAAAGTCTCCAGAGTGCCCAACACCAGATCCTGCTCCCATGAAAACCAGAGGACTGTCACGTCTCCTCCACACAAGTCTGATCAGTCTACAAGACTAGCAAGAGGTCACTGGGAGATCCTACAATCCCAATTCCCCAGAAGTCAGTAGATGTTTATGTTCTGCACCTCCTCACTGTGGGATTTCTCCTCTCAGTGACTTGTACATGTTGATTTTGTATAACTCCTGCCCCAGAGCAGGTTTCATAACCTCTGGGCTGAAGGAAGGCAAAACTGAAGCAGTTTCACTCACCAGTGTAGCACCTTGGGCATCAGTCCTGTTCAGGTCTTGTCCAGTCGCAAGTATGTCATGAATGTCACAGATCATGACCTGCTCTGGAGCAGCACGCATCTCATTGATCCTTTCCTGTGTAATCCCTGTTAAAATTCCAGTCAGAGGAGAGTTGGAAAGGGTTTTTGTCTCCACTTGTTGAGTAAAATTAGGCTTATGATCCCGGTTGATATGACCTGATACCCTTTGCAGAGGATATGTAGCTGAGGGGACTGTCTGCTGTCCTTCACCCTCATGATCTTTAGGAATCAGAGTAACTAGACAGGGTCAGGTTCCAAGAAATTGTGCCAAAAGCAGCTCTCTGCTTTTCTCCAGAGGCAAGTCAAGAGCTGAGAAACAAGGTAATTTTTAGTACCATATTAACCTATTTTTGTATTTTATGTGAACTCAATCTCCTCACCTTGATAGGCCATGCAAGTCTCAATGACATCCAAAGTTGGCTCATCTTCACAGAGGTCATATGGCATGTTACCATCTGCATTTACTGCCAACAGGTCTGCTCCACTGCAAGGAGAAAATCCAGTCACACAAGAAAGGACCTCAGACATCCTAGAGCAGACAGTGCCAAACACTGGGCTAAATGCTTAGGAAAAACTAACTGGGGTTTAATAGTTGCCCAAATGCCACCAAAATATGTATAAGAAAGATCTGAAGCAAAGCCATAGAGCTATGAGTGGGAACGATTAATTCCAGAAGTAGATGAAAGGCAGCACACTACACCTTCTTCATGAGTCAGTAATGGACTATGTTGTTCTACATCTGCTCTGTTTTTATACTTCCCCATGTAAAAATTTCCTAACCCAAGTGGGAACATCCTCCAAGGGATGACTGATAGCATCTTCTTTTCTGCTTCCTTCATTACAAAGAAGGGTCAAATTTTCAATGCTCATCTCCCAGATGACAGAATCACAGGGAGAAGTGATTCTCCCTGAGGGAGAAGCAGCAGGCACTCCTGTGCAAGGCAAGCAGGTTAACATTCCCAAAGCACTATCACTCTGGGAAATGGAGGTGAGGGCTCCATCCAGAGTCAGGACTATCTGCTCCAGGAAGGATACACAGCAGCTGCTCATCAAATGGTGCAGCTCAAAACACACCTGGCTTCCTCCACCTTGCTGGTAAGTCTACAAGACTTGAGCTTTAGGGCAAAGACTTGAACTTTGAGGCCTTGGTGAAGTCAAGTGGAAGGTCCAGTGCAAGCACTCTGCATTCCCATGGGTGAACAAACACGTTACAGGAAGCAAACTGGTTATTAATTTAGACTCAGTAAGACAGGTCACAAAGTTCACCCAGGTATTTGAACTACACAAACACACTCCTGCCCTCCTACAGCAGTGTCTCCTTGATTGGGGCTGGAATATCTGAAATGGGCTTTAAGAGCTTGAAAGGTAGATCATGCTGGCTGCTCCTGTTTCTATGCACCCAGTGACAACAGTTCCAAAAGCACACACGAGCACACCAAAATACAGGCAAAAAATGGCAAACTTTGGCCCAGTCTCCAGAAGCTTCATAATATCAAGTCAAGTCACGTAGGGTTTTATTCTGTCTCCTCAGTCTTTCTGCTCTTCCTCCTCCACCCCCTTCTCCCCAAGCAGGAAGGAGTCCCATGAATAGCCGGAAAGCAGAGAATAATCACCACCGCTGCAATCTCACAAGGTACTAAGCAGTCTCTGTTTACATCCACAGAAGCTGTGGGTAGAATCAGATTTGCAGAAACAACAGACATAAAAGCCACCTACTGCTGGATGAGGATCTTCACCAGGTTGATGTGACCACACGTGGCTGCTGCATGCAATGGAGTCCACAGCTCATTGTCCTTGGCATTGACGTTGGCCCCGTGGTTGAGGAGAAGCTTGACTATGTCTTCATAGTTGTCAATACAGCACTGGTGAGGAAGAGATGCAGACAGATTGGGGTTTTTAAACATTGGGAAGATGAGGGCTCATACCTGCTCAGTTGTAGATAAATAAAGGGTACCTGGATGTGGACACCTACTACAGCCTGCACTGTTTGGCAACAAGCAACTTGAACAGAGTTAAATAGCAGGTCAGAAAGGCACCATGCAGGACACCTACACTGGGCAGACCAAAGGTCACTGGTGGCTTGCAGAACCTTTTGGTGTGGGGGCAGAACCAGCAGGGAATAACAGCAAATATGCTCACAGCTTCTATTCCACTGGGTCTTCCATATTCAAGAGCAAACATTGCAGAAGTACAATATAACCAGTATAACCACATACCAAGGGATGAGCTGACAGGCTGACATTCCCTGTTCTTAGGGAAAATCCCACACACTGGCATGTGATTAGTGAATGTCTTCTCAGCAGCTCATGCAACCTACCACAGTTATCTGCAGAGGCGCAAATTGGATTCCTAGAATTATGAGGTAACTTTGCAGGGCACCTTTCATTTCCTAAAAAAGATCAGCATCCTCTCTGCATTTACAGCACAGTCCCAAAGGCAGCTGGCAAGAAAGGCCTCAACCTCTTTTCTTTGCTGAAGGTGGAATTTGCTCTTTGATCCACCTTGTGCTCACTTCTTGACTTTGAAACTGCCTTTGACAAAGACACTAAAACCAGATTCATTCTTGTGCAAAAAGCCTGTTTGTGGTCTGTGCATTACTGCTGACCCACACAGGAGACTCACAGCTCAGCACAACGTATGGGCCACTAACAGGGCTGAATTCCAGCACACAACAAGAATTTTAGCAGCTGAGTGACAAGGACCCTTTATGTTTTTCTATTTCTGTTGGCTAGTTGTACATGGAAGTGAGGTTAAAATCATGCCTGTCACACAGCCAAGTAATCACAGAAGTATAATCGAGTCCTTCACTGGAAGCCACTGCTAATGGGCAATATTGTTCACTTAGGGGCTTCTCTCTGATCAGCAATTCAATTAATTCTGGTGGATGCAAAGCTCCCACCTCAACTCCCAAATGCACCTTTACAATAACTGATCCCTCAGTGGGCAAGGTGGGATTCTCCATGGCTTCAGTACCTAGCTGGGAAATCAAGGAGGCTGTCAGCATTTCTCTGTGTGCAGGATAACATCTCTTTGGAGAGGTGCTGGTGGTGGTGGGGACCTTTTGTTCTTCTTGGAGCCAGTTTGCATTTTTAAACAAACACCCATCCAACTTTGAAGAGAGCAGGCGACTTGCTAAAGAATCCAAAATCCCAAGTCAATGGGAGCATTTACAGCAGGGACTAATGGCAAGAAAACCCTGAGTCTCTGTTCCACCCTCGGAGTTTGTGTGACAACCGTGCCACTGTTGTTTGGGCAGCAGAGGCGGCAGCTGCCAGGCACAGCCAGTCCCACGGGCCTTAGAGAGAAGAACACAAAAAACCCTTATGGGATCAGCACAAGGGCTCCAAGGAGGAACACAGGCTTACACACCACTACAGCAAGTCTGTTTTTTTACTGAGGATCAGATCATATAGACTTTGGGAAGTCCCTGAGCCTCCAGTGACCAGCAGCGGGTTCCTCAAGCACCCTTGGCATCATTTATTTAAACCACTTTCAAAACTTGCGGATTCCTAAGGTCTCTAAATTTGAGTTAATCTTCTTTAAGAGACTGCCCAGTCCTACAAAGATTAGAGTGTGGGAGAAATGTTCAGATCTGAAGTCCAGCCCTGATTTCTCATCTTTTATTCTCAATGAATAAACTCTGGGATACAGCAAGAGAAGGGTTTGATCTGTTTGCTCCCCAGGAAACTGGACTGCCAGCACAACATGGTGATGTTTCACTGCTTTAAGTGAGCAAAAAAATTAAATACAAGAGATGTCTCTGTTCAACCCGACAGGTCTGCTCAGAGAGAGCAGCAGGGAGCTGTGACCTCCTCCCACACCTCACCTGATGCAGCGCAGTTAATCCATCCTCATTGCACAGGTCAGGGCTGATGTTGCTCTTCAGCAAGTAACACACTGTAAGGGAAGGACAGAGGAGAGTCAGAGCAGTAATTCTAACACATCTCTTTGCTCTCAGCCAGTCCTGGCCAGTTCAAAACAAGGCAACTCACACCATCAGGGGGTTCCAGTGTGGGCAAAGCTGCAGGAGGCAGGAGCCCAACACTGGTGTGTCACCACAGTGCCAGTGACACAAGAGCCTTCTTGGATTTATCCAGCAGAGAGCACCAGCACACAATTTTCCCCCAACTTCCTTCCAAAGGAGACTGTGAATATAGCTATCATCTTCATACAGTTGTGCTGGAACAGTCTCCATTTTCACTTTGTGCTTTGCAATGTCTGAGCGCAACCACTGCACTCTGCAGCCCAGGAGAGCTAAAAAGCAAGGGGGGATTTTGGGGTCCTGAGTTACAACTGCAAGAGAGATCTTGCTGGGAGAGGGATAAGGTCTTGCCTCAAGAAGTTGTCAATCCAGGATAATAAATCCAATACATTCAGGGCCCTGTCCCATCTAGATACACCAGGGTTGCTTTGGACACTCCACTTAAGCTGTTGGGTGTTTGGAGAAAGCTTTCAGGAGGGTTTATTTTTTAATTGGTGCTCTGGGGGGAAAGGATAAGATTCATTCCATTAAAATACAAATTTCTGAAACACTCGAAAAGTCGTCAGCCCCTAAGTGAAAAATAAAGTTTGCTCTGAGGTACAGATCTTGCACAGGGCAATAGCAAAAAGGCTGGCAGAGAAAATAAATAGCAACACCAGAAACTCTTCAAATTCAACACTGCTGACAGATCCTGATGAACCAGGCCCATATTCTGAGCTTTACTTGCTCATGCCCTGCTTTTTCTCCAGAGATTTCACTACCTAATGCTTTTTCTACCTCAAATGTCACTGACAGCACAAGAACAAGCCAGAGGTTCATAATCATCTCCCCGGGGCCAGACTAGCAACAGATATTCACGCCACATCTTATTTGATGGCAGGGATGCAAGCACTGAGTGAAACTGGAGCTGCAAAATAAGGAACACTGACAGAGCTGAAAGGGCAATAATCATCCCCAGAGCCGACAATCAAACCCACTGCAAGGCTGATCAGCCCAAAGCATCCTGCAGCCTCTGATCCCTGTCCCACTGTCAGAGGGAGCTCTTTCCCCAGCACATCCACAGGGAAACCCATCTGCAGGGCTGTCCCTGGGGACACAGCACTTCTGGCGTCAAAAACAGAACATGGAAAACACACCCACACTGACATCAGTGTTGATTTATGAAGCTTTGTTTAAAAGATCTGGAGAATGCACTCACAAAAGAAGGCAAATCGAAACCAAAGTGAAATTTTGTTTGGAAGCCGTGGGTCTGACGTTATGAAAAAGGCAGGCAAAACAGGAAAGTGAAACAAAACACTTTAAATCACAGAGCTGCTTCACCCAGCTCAAAATGAACACCGGGATTTACATTTGCTGAAAATAATTTCAAGGCATTGACACCTGCTTGATGAAACTGATGCAAAAAAAAAAAAAAGCAGAATACAGCAAAGACAAAAGTCATCCACCACTGCTGTGAGCCCAAAGCCTCTGGGTTTTTTCCAGCTCAAAGGCCAGTGCAGGAAGCCCATGCCTACACTCGGCTCACACCCCCGACACTCGCATGCTTAAGAGTAATAAGAATTCTGAACCCCAGCCAATGTATCCAATTTAATGACTCTGCTTCTACAGTTTCTGGCCAGCCCTGAGCTCTTGCTCCCCTAATCCAAGCTGAGTGATAGGCAAGTCTTCACCAGTGGGTCTGGCTGTCTCTTATTTACCTCGTAGTCTGTGCCATTAGGGTTTTAATTCAATCTCAGTCAGTTAAGTGCCATTGTGTACTAATGACATGCAGCTCCATAATCATGTTTTGCCTGATTATGGAGATTTGGACAAGTAGATGCTGGCAGATTAACCTCACAAGTGCTGTCTCTCCACAGGAAGAAGCAGTGGCATAAATCCCAGCTCGTTATGGAATATGGAGTTTTGTTTGAAGCCACTGTGATCATGGCTCGACAGAGCTTGTAAGAGGCCTTGAAGGGTTAAGATTCAGAGAAGTATTTCTCTTACCCCAAAGCAGTTTTGAATTCTCCACTAATCCTTCCAGCAGCCCTCATATTCCCAGTGCAACTCCCCTTGGCTCCTGTTTGCCCTTGGGACAGACTCACCCTATTTCCCAGTATGTCCCAACACAGTGAAGACTGAAAACCACAAGACACAGAGAGGAGCACGAAAAAGTCAGATAATGAAGCTACCTATGAATGGAATACCAATGACTGCAGGGAACACGTGGCATGAAGAAGAGATCAGACTCCTTTCCAACCAGTCTTAAGCTGAAATTTGCATCCCAGAGTTAGGCAGGGAAACTCTCAGGGATCAGCAGGGGAGCACAGGGCTGGGCAGCAAGTCCTGCCTCTTTTCTCTGAAATCAAAGGGATGTTGTTGTCAGTATTCCTCATGCTCCAGACAACAAATCTCAACATCTAGGCAGAACTCCAAGAACTGTGATTTCCTTTTCCATATGCCCGGTTGTACAAGTGAAGGGATTTACCCAGTGTCCTACCAAGCTCCAGCCCCATCTCTCCTGCCTACCACTCCAGCAGCAGAGCAAGAGGTGGCAAAGAGCAGCTTCATCACCCCCCACTCCCTGGAAGCTGCAGAGGGACACGGAGGGAGGACACAGACACCTCCCCCTTGCCCACTACCCAGGAACAGCCCCTCCTAAAGCACTGGGAAGAACAAGCCCTCCTCTCTCATAAACTTCAGGAGAAATGTGCATTTGTGGGTTTTCCAGTGCCTTAAGAATAGGGAAGGGGCAGGGGGTGGACACAACTGCAACACTTTGCAGTGCTAGAAGCTGGACCCTCACCTCCAGGGCTGTGGCTCTGCCACTGACCTGCTCCACTGCTTAACACACACCATAAGGGACAGGGACCTGAGCATGCAAAGTGCTTCTCTTCAAGCACCGCTAGTGTCACATACCCCAACAGCTTCTCCCCCAACTCCAGGCATCACTGATGCCATACAGGTGGGAAACAAATACTCCAGCTCCCAAGGACACACATTAATCACTCGGTGCCAGCTGATTGCCTTCTGTCAGCTCAAACCTCAGCCCCCACTCATGGAAGGACAATCCCCCCGTATGCCCATGGTATGGCATGGGAACAGGTCCTGTGTGAGCCCAAACCACTCTGAGCCCAACAGAACAGGCTTTCATGGCCCAAATCATCGAGTTCAGCAGAGCAACCTCCACTTTACCACTTCTTAGAGAGTTCAGTGCTGAAAATGCTGAGCTCTAGCAAATCTGTCCCTGTTTTTACGTAGGTGGGGGCAGGTGGGGAGCAGGGGCTGGATGCGTGGATAGACTTTATTACGTGTCAAGCACAAATTGAGGGAAGCGATTTCAAATGCATAGCAAATGAAGGAATGAAAATGATTACAATAGGAGCTGGGTGAACAAATTGTTGTGAATAATTCATTGCAAATTATATTAACTGAACAATCACTCAAATGTATTTTCCATTATTCTGCTTGCTCTGCCTATAATTGAACCTCTCACACACCAAGATGGTGTACATTAATCTTCAATTTATATTTCATCATTCACATCTGTGCTGTGTTAAATGGAAAAAGCTCCCACAACAGCTGTGAAAATATAGCCTTGGTTTTAAGTCACCCTCCATCACATGTCCTGGGGCAGCCTCAGAAAGATTCTCCTCCCCAAACACAGCAAATCCACTCCTCCCAAGCATGTCCAAGCCTCATTTATTCTCCTCAAAAACTATAAAGCAGAGGAAGGACAAAAACAACACTGCAAAGGCCCTACAGAAAATTCAGTGTGGGGTAATCTCCCACCTGAAGAGATATTCCAGCACTATCGTTTTTCATCAGTGTTGCTTCCCATTGAGTTAACACTAGAAACAGCTTTTCCAGAAAAGTTCCTAAACCAGGTGAAGACTTTCCCATGGAGAAAAAGAGCCTTTGTTAGTGCAGTTCCCCCTAAATCAACAAGCTACACCATAAAATTCTGGATACTGTTACACTCCCATCTATACCAAGCTTGCATACCTCAAATATTAATAACTCATAAGAGAAAAAGCCAGCTGTAACTGATACAGATACTATGGAGGGGAAAAAACCCAACAGACACCTTCCTGACAGGAGGTCCTGATTCCTCCCAAAAATATACAGTGGCAAACTCTCTATGCTGCTGAGCAGACTTACCTGTGTGTTCCAAGTTTATATACACATATAGGCCATTAGTTTTTTAAAATCCAGGTTTATCTTGATGCTTTGCATTCAACAATTTCTTTCTGAAATCATTTAAACTCTTCTAGTTCACTTTCTGGTTCTCAGGCCACCTCTAAAAGCTACTATAGCACTGGGGTTTCTGTGGCAGTAATTCCCATAAATTCATACCTGATTTCACTAAATAAAATGAAGTTTTACTTGGGCTAACACACACTTTTGAACATTGCTGCAAGTCACTTCCACCCAGATGTGGCTTTAGCTTAAAACCCAGTGTAGCAGAAGAAACTCTTCCCAGTGACATACCAGTGGTGTCTGTGCCACACAGGGGTGTTGGCAAAGGCCTGGAAAAACTGATCCCATCCTGGCAGGAACAGGACTATGGATGGGCTCAGCTACTTCCAAGCTGCATGTTTACTGCTGTGGTTTTGCAGGGATATTTATTGCACAGGAGAAACAATGCCAGGAAAACAGCACTGAAGCTGTGAGCGTCCTGCCAGCAAAGCTCCAGCTCCCTAGCACGGCATACTATGATATTCACATTTTACAGTAGATCTAAACCCTGAGCAATAACAGGATGAACTGACTCAGCCTTATCCTTCGCTCCCTGCAAAGTACAACTGATAGCCCGTATTGGTCCATTGATAAAGTCTGCAGCTCCCTAAAGCTTTTTTGAAAGACAAAAATCCCCACAGAAAACAAAGTGCCACACTCAGGCAGCTTCAAACATGTAGCATGCCTAAAAATAAACGTGGCCCAGTTTGCCTGCTGAGCCAGAGACCGAGACATCCCATCATGATTGATCACTGAGCTGTCTCGGGAAGGTTCAAAGCCTGTTAAACACTTCCCACCCGGTTTATAGCCGGGCACACACGTTGCTTCTAATATATCCACAAAATCTGGGAAGTTTGGAGTGAGGCCAGCAGAGCCCCATCTGCTTCATGCCATCCTCACACAGGCAGGGACACTGCACACAGCTACACTCAGCCCAGGTGCTGCTTCTCTCAAGGAAAACCTGTTTCTGACTTTGATGCTCGTTGCTTAAGAGGGCACAGCCCTCCTCACCCCGAGGAGCCTGTTCCTGCAGGCTCCTCCTGCAGAGCTGCAGGCCTGGCTTGTGCACAACTTTTAGTCTGACAGCAAGAACTGCCAAAAACTCAAACATATTTAATGTGTAGGGCCTAATTCTTCCTCCCTCTCTCTGTGCCTATTTCATTCCACTTTTGCTTTATGCTTTGGCCCTTATCCATCACTGTAGCACCAGAGCAAGATGCTACCAAGGGACAGCATCCTACAGCTGTGATTTGGATGGACAGGCCACAGCCTGGCTCCTAAACCCTTCTGCATCCAACATTTTTCTTGTTCTCCAACAGGACTTCAAGCTCTGATAATCCACTTAGTGCTAGAGATGCTAAAGCATCTTTCTTTAATGGCTGCCACCCACCTAGGATTACTTGGATAAATAAGTGTGCAAGTTACCCATCTGCAGCCAGCAATGCTCAAAGGACACAGCAGAAACAAAGCCAAATTAATTTCAATAGGGAAAATAAAAATTAAAGGATGACAACTGACAAACCTTTCTGAGGATACAGAGTCATGTTCAAAAGTATCCTCATCCTCTCCTCCTGTCAGACTAACAGTGAAATTGGTCCACACTGAAGATATTAAATTCATAAAGCAAAACTAAAGTCAGAGATTACTTCCTTGGTTTCCCATTTCTCATCTGTTATTGGAAGAATAAATAAATCATTTTGATACGGTTTTTAAACAGATGATGGGCTTTGAAAGGGATGAATGTTTTATATAACCTTGGGGCTCAGCTGCTTTCAGCAGGGTTGCCAGGAAAGCAGATTCTCCAATATCACTGTGACAGAGACACCTGGGCTGCCAAAGAGTATCTTCGCTCTTTAAGAGGCATTTTGGAGTAGATATTTGAATGGTGCAAATTTTAAAGAGTACTAAAAAAAATATTAAGTCAGACTTAGGGAGACATGGACCAAGCAAACCAAGGCCAAGTTACCTAAGCATGACTCAGAAGCTGTAGCAATCAGCAGAACAATCCTGGCTTTTAGGGTGTGATGGGGCACAGAGGGAATCACCCCAGTATTGTTGGAACCACACAGTTCAGTGGCCTGTGCAAGGAACACCAACGGAAAGTGAGGGACATATCTCATTTCTCTTTGTATTTCAGGCTTAGACAAATGGCACTTACAGACCCAGTAACTCAACCAGGACCTCCAGCTCTCCTGCTGCTCTGGCTACTTCCAGCTTTCTTCCTAGGAAAAAACTCTTCTTGGAAGTTATGACAACACATGCAAATTCTTTCAGACAACACATCAAAGCCTTTTATCTGAGCAGCACAGAGGATCCCACTTATATACCTGTTCAGAAATATCTTTTGATGTATTGGACCAAAATCTACCTACTGAGACATGCAGCAGGCAGCACCTGTGATGTCTGTCCTAAGCTTATTAGAAATTAAGTCTTTCAGGGTTCCAAAAAAGAAATGCAGCTAAAAAATTAATTTGCTTTAATAGAACTGGCAGCCTAAGAAGTAGTCAGATAAAAGGGAGCAATAATGTTAGGAGGGAAACTTTTGCAGCTGTTTAAGTCCATGAAGAACTTCCCCAGCTACACTAACATAAGAACATAACAAGAGATCAGAGGAGCAGAACTGCAATACCCCCCAAAATCCACGCAGAGCCAGCCTGCCAGCATTTGCAAGAGGATACCCTAATATGCTCTGTGTAGCAGGAAATAGTTCATATGGCCATTTGAAAGTGTTATTAGGTTCCAGAGTCAGCAGCCTCTGCCTCAGCTCATATTTCAGGCATCCTATGGCCTCAGCTGAGCAGCTGTATGGTGACCTGAACCACATGAATGTTTTTAAGAGTCTCAATTATAAAACAGGAAACTTTCTATTTACAGTAACGGAAGAGAGGTTTTGGTGGAGGGGTAGGGAAATACGTATCTGCTTTTCAAGCTGCCTTAAGACCAAATGATTCCTCATAGGGACAGCCTGCTGACCACATCCCAGGAGCTCAGACTGGGCTCTCCCCATCCTCTGTCCCACTTCAGAGACCCTTGTTCACTGTTGTGCCTCTCTAACCTTGCCCAGGTCTTTAGAGAGGCTTCAAGTGCTCTGGCTGTTTTGGTACCTTCTCCACTCTGACCTCGATCTCTTTGGGTTCCCTCACCTCCACAGCTTTGTCTCCTTTTAGTTTAGTTTAATTTAGATGAGTATATTGGGGAAGAAGGTCCCTCTCAAACCCAGCTCTGTGACATGGCCACAGCAAGAGCTGGTGCCAGCTCAGATGTGTCTCACACCACTACACTGGAAACCACAGAGAACACACCAGGAGTTAGGGAGTAATCTGCTGAAGCATCACCCTCTGCTCCACAGCACCACTTCTTACTGTGGAAATGCTGTGTTTTTTGTCAGATAAGGAGAAAATGTGGTTTCATTTTAAAAAGCAAACACTACAGAAAAAGCTGTCATGCAAGTCTGGCAGCAACCTGAACTTTACCAGAGAAGCACTGGTGATCCTTAGCAACCCTTCTGCTTTTGCAACTTGTATTATTCAGCAGCAATTTTTATACAATTCAGAGATCTGAATTTCAACAATGCCTTTCATCCAGAGATCTCCCAAAGTGCTGCTGCTGTTAGTGGAGTGAGGTCCAGGCTGTCTTCTGGGATTTTATGATCAGTTTTTGCCTTGTTTCACAGATGTGGCATCTCAGCCTGAGTTAGACCAAAGCTCTGGAGGCTCAGGGACCTTTCTTTGCCAAGGTCACAGCTGTTACACTGTCCTCAAGTCCCAGCTCTGTGGTTTAAGCACAAGAAAACTCTACTCTCCCCCTTTGTCTCTGTTGTTCAGCCAAGAAGAAATGAACAAAGCAGTTGAAGCCTCAGCACTAACAGGTCTGACACCACCAGACCCCACGGTGAACACTGTATTTCCAGAGTTCAGTCATTGTGTCCATGGATATTTTGAAAAGAGAAGCCCAAGCTGTGGCTTGGCAGCAGCTCTCAGCTGGCATTGCTCCCTTGGGACAGCTCACACCTGTGCTGACCCCACTGGGGACCCAGGCTGGGCAAGAAGAGTGAATTACAAGAGGTTGGGGTGGGCAAGGTGGGTGAGCAAGGTCACCCACAGCTTCGTGACTGCCCATGGGGAGGCAGCTGAGAGCCTGACAGGTCATTTAGATCTCCAAATAAAAAAAAAAAAGTCCAGCTTGCTGTCTTTCCCCATCCCTCCCCTATCCAGGGACACCAAAGTCCCTCATGTGAAGTCACAACAGCTTTTGCTGACAGTTCTCCTGTGCTGAGCTTCCGGCACTTTGATGTAGCAAAGAAAGGAACTGCACACGGGGTCAGGAGCACTTTCTTTTTGAGTCAGTGGCTCCTTTGCTTCAAAAGCAACTCCTATCAGCTCAAATCTTTCATCTGCTCAATACAGCCTGAACTTGACAAACCCCTTCAGACCAGAGCTGGAGAAAGAAGCTGCTCCTTCTCAGCCGTCCTGGCAAGGGAACAAGGATGTTCCCTCAAGGAAGAGATCTGGGGTTCAAACCCACAGGCAGAGCTCATACCAGGGATGTGAACTCCCAACACTTACCAGACTGCTCTGCCAGCCTTCAGGGCAGCCTGGGAGTCTTCTACTTTGCAAGGAAAGGAGCTGAAAGTCTCCTGCAGGAAGTGCTTTGCCTTAGTGCTTCAGGCCAGGTTGCTGATGTTTCATGCTCTGTGAGATGAGCACTTTAGTGTCTGCACGTACACTGATTTATTTCTTTTTAATTCTTTGCTTTGTATTTATGTGCTGAGCTTATTAATATTAAGAAAATGCACAGTTTAAAACTGTGCATTAACCAAATTAAAAAATATGTAATTCCTACAGCTCTTACACAGGTATAAAGCATCACATTTATCAGAGCAGTATCTGTGAACATCAAAGCCACAACTCCCTTATGCTGGGAACAAGGAGTTGCAGGCAACAGCAGGAAGCAGAAACAGCCCAATATCTCCCACTTAGAATAACAGAATCATTAAGACTGGAAAAGACCTTTAAGATCATCAAGTCCAATCATGTGTTGATTTCTCTCCCTTCATCCTGTGAGAGGACTCCTGTCCTGGCATGAAAACCCCTGTCCAACTCTCCAGGTTAGTATTGCAAGTTAAATGTGTCCCCCACTTTCTGCAGCAAGAGATAGCTCAGAGGAGTTCTAGTTTTCCTTTCTGCACCAGCAGAGAACAGCTTCATTTTGCCAAAGGATATCACATTTTCCCAATAAAACGGTAGTTTGCAAAATAATTAACAGCCATTAAAATTCCCATTAAGTTTTGCCACTAGCAACAGCAGGCCCATTCTCTCCACAGTGGTGAAAACTCTGCTTATTTCTGTATGAAACCCAGTGTTGTTAATGAACCATTTTATCACATCCTGTTTGCTTATGAGAGCTCCCTCACCAGCAGATCCTTCTTATTGGTGAGTTTTTCATTACATATTTAAAAGAGCCTAAGCATCATAGACCACCTTTGAGCTGTCAGAATGCAAGAATGGTGACATCCATCTTCTGGGATTGAATGGCAGATTGCCCTGCACTCACTGCATCCCTTACACCCAGGAGTAAAGGGAGAGAGAGCCTCCTTACTCTCTCCTGCCACACTGCTGGCCATGGCTGCTTCTGTGCAATTCAGAAGAACAGACTACATGATCAAATTAGTTAAAATAACCTGATTTTGAACATCAAGATGAGGCAAGCCAGGCTCCAGCTTTGCGTCATCTCCCATTGATCCTGCAATCTAATATTTTGACTTAAAAATGTACAGTAACAACAAAATGCTTTAGTAGCTCAACCCACCTTGCTAAGTTCATTAAAGTAATTAATGCTGAAGTGGCTGCTTACAGTGCTCTGCTGACAGCACTAATTACAGGTTGCAGAGGTGGATCCCAGAGGCAGCACAGGGGACCAGGAGTTGACTGAAGGCTCATGCACAGGAATAGGCAGACCTGGTGTCCTATGCAACAGCCTGGGCTGCACTCAGCACTCACCTGCTTTCTCCTACTACGAAACCCAAAATTCAGTATTTCCAGCACTGAGTATAACTGAGCAACTTTGGCAGCTTCAGGTGCAAGAAGACATGTTTTTCTGCTGTCCTGTAGCATTCTACTCAACACCTCCCTGAGAGCAAGTCCTTCAAAAGTAAGAGTGGCTCTGGCCAGCCAGGGTGACAGGACCCTCACACATCAGGACAAGAACCCAGGTGCTCTGGACACCACAGACCATTTTATCCCTTGTGAAATTAGGTGGGAGGGTTGCATTTTCACTTCACTATATGAAGAATATAACCCTCCTGACACAAGCAGTCCTGTCCTGAAAGCATGGGCAGAAACCCACGTGCTCAGTGTGACTTGTGTCAAGAGCACTTGTACCTGTTTTGGGCAATGCAGGAGATCTGATCCTCGTTGCTATGTCTGTGATCAAGTACAAAATCCCTCCTCAGTTGTTTTTGAGTTTATCTTTGACTGGAAAAAACATAGGCTTGAAAAAAAAAATTACTTTTTTCCAGGCAGCTGTTTGTTAGAAATTTTTCCATGTTGTTTCCCACATTTCACGGGCTGAGGAAAATTCAAAAACCTCCATTACCACCCCAAATAGTGCTGCAGCAGAGGAACTCTCTTTCTTCCTGTAAATCTCATCATAAAGAATAATTCTCAGGGAAAGGAACCCACCTGAAGAGGAACATCCAACAAGGTCTGGATCTCACACAAGCAGCTGCAGCCAGTACAGTTGCATAATGGAAACCTGACCTACAAACCCTGAACCAAATTCTAGCTATTCCCCTTTGAAAAGTGAGCACGTGAAGGTTGCATGTGTCTTCTGCCCTGGCTGCTGCCATCTCCTACAGCTGTAACCCCTGGCTTGGCTCCACATCCTGGCAGGACTGTTGGCTTTCCTACATCTGGCACACCTGGGAAGAAGCTTAAAATGGGCCCTGGTTGCATAAATTGAATTATCTGTGCAACCTGCTACAAGGAGGTGGACACATTTTGCGGCCACATTTTGTGGCCAAGTTCTCCAGGCATCACCACCCACTTTTGGTTGAAAGACACACAAAGAAACAGCTGGTGCTGCCTCTTCCACTGAACAGGCCACCAGGAGCAAGAGACTCTTCCCCAACAAACATATCCCTCATAGAACAAAAGGTCACATATGTGCTCTGAGAACAGAACAACTGTGGGGGCTAAAAGAAGCAAAATGACAACCAGACTCGGCATGAGGCACAGATAGTTTGCAGGACAGACTGCATCAACCTCTTTGCAGTTGAAGCCTTGCACTCCAGTGCAAGCCCAGTTCCTCAGGAGGGCTATTTCTCTACACAGACCCAATAAACCAGATTGGTTTGAGGTGTTTAGTGCCTATGATGCACAACAGCATCAAAGACATTAAAAAGAAGAACATATGCACCAGAGATTTCCAGCAAATAAAGCACCTATAAAGTGGAGATGAATGCTCAGCACATGCAGTCAGGACTGTCCTCATGGCAGACAAATCACAGCATCTGAGAACTGCAGAGTCACTCTGGAAAGGGGAAGAGAGATAAGGCAAAGCCACCTTCTCCTTCACCCCAGCACCAGCCAGAATTCGGACAGACCCAAGTCCCAGAGCAGCTCAGCAAGATGTGCAACCCCTCCCTTGGGTTTCTGTTCTGCAGTAAAACTCCAAGAGCATTAGAAGGAGGTCCTTCAAAGGAGTGTGGAAGAACAGGAGCTCTTTTAAGAAGGTCCTTACATTGTCAGCACTTTTGAGACCATCTGGTACCTCCTTCCTCCACCTAGAATATTTAAATCAAGAAGATTCTTCAGACTGGACCAGATTTGAAGGACAAGGCTTTCCTCAACTTGTCTGCAAATCCCTTCCTTTCCAATATTCTCACTGGAAATAAGGAGGAATTTATTGATAATGAAGCACATACCCAGGACTAAACCAGGAGCAAAGGACAAGTGCCAGGCCACACTGACCCACTGACCAACCCTATTTGGCCAAATTCCTGGGCCAGCTCCCACAAGTCCATACCACACACAGCACTGTATCTCCCCTCACAGATAACACTTCCCTCTCACAAGAAAAACAGCTGGATAAAAACTGCTGATCCCCACTGGACTTATCCCAAGAGAAAAACAAAACCAGTCTGCAGATGGGAAGGGGCTACGTGAGTCAGTTGGGAAGATGCTTCTTTGCCTCCACCTGCCTTTCCCAGCAGTCAGTTTCAGCATGTCACAAACCACAGGAGCGTAGCGAGAAATATTTTAGACATCACACAACTGCAGTGGAGAATAACTCACTAAAAACCTGATTTACTTAATGACTGTATCAGCAGCTTTGCAAAATTGAGGTGATTTCAGAGGAAGCTGGTGCCTCACTGCCATTCTGAGTCAAGGGAAGTGCAACACCACAGCCAAGCCCCAGAGCAAGGCAGGAATGCTGAAGCTTCTCCCAACCCTTCTTATCTTGTCTCACAGTAACTTGAGGCTCATTTTGAAAACTGGGACCTATTGAGAGCCAACAAACAAGCCACAGCATTCACTAAGCTCTCTGTGGCTGGGAACACTGCAAATCATGTGCAGGGACAGGGTTTATGTGCAGAGGCAACAAGGAACAGGCATCTGCATGAGTTTATGGCATACCAGCACAGAAAATGATTTTATGTTCCTGAAACAGGTGATTAAAATTCCATGGTGTCATGGATTTGAATCCTGAGCTAATTTTTCCTCTCTTCTATGCTGTAACATACATCACTGTTATTGAGAGAGCAGAACTCTCAAAAATCAGATGTCCTGAAGCTAAAGTACAAGAAAATTATGTTTCCTGCAGCAAATCAGTTCAGCAGAGGCTCAATAAAACATGATTGATAATTAGTGTTTCCTTTTTGACAGCTAGTAGCAATTGTCTTCTCGTTAAATCAGTGAATTCCCCAATTTAAAACTAATCTCTCCAAAAATGAAACAAAACATCTGCCAAAAAAAATTCCCAGTGAATACTGGTAAAGATTTACGAAGTTATACAGCAGAGTGTCACCTGCTAGAGCATCAGACAACTCAACAGTAATTAGGGTAGAGCAGAGACAGCCTTGTGGAAGGAGCCATCAGGCAAATGGAAAATGGATGGGAATAGCTAAATCAGTTTAGGTTTTCTTAACAGAGGTAGATCAAAAGAAAACTAACCCGATTAGGAGGGAGAGAGACACTGATCCAGATTCATTGAGCAAAGCAGAACAGCTATAAAGTGATATTTATGCTTGTTTTCCTTACCAGGGCTGCACAAAGCACAAGCATGTACCAGCAGATCTGGCCCAGATTTATGGGCTAAGTGTAGATCCTCTTGAATAAGGACACTTCCCCCCCTCACCTTACTTTCCCAGTTAAGCAAATGCTCAAAAGAAAAAAAAAATTTAGAAAATGGGCCATAAAAAAAAAGCCCCCCAATTTAATTAGTGTAAGTGATGCTGGTTGCCTGTTGGCAGTGCCACTGTCCTGCTCCAGGCAGCTTGTCCTGATTACGGGCAGGTCGGAGCCGCATTGCCAGACTCAGGCTTTTGGCTCAGCCCATTTTAGACAGCACCAGATTTGCTTCCAGCACTGGCTGTGCCCATGCACAGATTCTCAAACATCCTGCTCCAAGGATCCAGGCCAGTACAGTGACATAGTTCCTGATATAACCTGGCATTTGGGCTAAGGAAGGTCTTGTCGGTGCTGCCCTTGGGGATGCAGGAACATGGCACATGCCCAGCCCAGGGGCACTGTGCCTGCCTTCCCTAGGAAAATCCAGTATGGATCCTGGCCCCTGCACCAGCCAGGGCACCTGGGAGCCATCACTTCCTCCAGCAAACCCTCTCCTGTGTGAGACCAGCCCACTGCTGCACACAGCTGCCACCACTGCTTACAAGGGGCAAGTTGAGTTAAATGCAACCACTCAGTGACTTGCTGGGTGCCCAGGCTCCTGCTCCACAGGGCACTTATTAGCCACCACCTGAGCACCCCATGCCATGCCCAACACAGTCACCAGCCTTCCCATTAACACCAGGGCCTGGTGGTGCAAGTGCCTTTGCAGTGACACCCACCCGGGCTGGCAGGGTAAAATCTCCACAGAGCCACTCACACCCCTGCTCTCCCCAGACCCCACTGGAACGACACATTCCCCAAGGGCAATGACAATGCAAAAAGCTCCCTCCCCAGAGCAGTCTCACAGAAAGCCACCCTGGCTGTGTCCCCACATGCTCTTGCCAGCCCCACTGCTTTTCAGAGCTGTGCACATCCCAGGGGATGCACAAGCACAGGCACACAGTTTCCCAGCCTTGACTCTTCTGCTCAGATCAAACACCTATGCCCACAAGTCAGCATTTTACACAATCACTCTGTACACCACATATTGTGCCAGATCTGATGAGGTTTTTGTTGCTCAGGAGGCTGTCCCAGAGCCAGGAACAGCTGCACTGCTTGCCCTGCTCCTGCAGTGTGTGTATCCTGCTCTGGCAAGGAGATCTCCAGCCTCCCCTTCACTGACCCCACAAGCATTTCCACCAGCAAACCCTCTCCAGGCACACTCCAATTTGCTTGCATTTGCCTCTCAGATCTTAGTGAGAGATAATAAACACAGACAAGGTTTCACATGAGTCTCACCGAACCTCCACGTTGTTCATACACAGGTCAGACACCATCTGACACCTCCCAAGGAGCATCAGTGATATTGCATTGGATGTTATTAGAAGCTGCTTTGGGACAGGGCAAAACTGCAAGACCAACTTTGCCCACTGCAGTACCAATAAATATCCTTGTTTTGTCCCCCAGTCTCAAGACCCCATGGTCTGTAGGTGACAAAGGTGTTATTTTCATCTCCCAGTCACACAACCACCACTGCTGGGGTTTAACCTAACAACTCAGCCTGCCAGATTTTGAAGCCCTTTCCTGCTGTGGCATCTCATTGTCCACAGAAAATGTTCCACAGAGGAGCACAGAGGGCACAGCAGAGACAGGACATCTGGTAAATGAGGTGCCACAGCCAAAAGCAGCATGAGACAAGGAGGAGTTTTAAATAGATGTGAGCAGCTCAGTGGGGTGGTAAACAGGATCCCCACTTCTTTCCTGTTCCATGGCTGGAAAACCCACAGGCCCTTCCTGTAGGAAGGGAAGGAGGAGGGTGGGGAGCCCATAGCACTGGGGTCAGTTTCCAAAACTGGCTTGTCCCAGGGAATCACTCCTCCCCATGGCAGATACAAGATGTTTCCACTGCTGCTGGGAACTCCTGGTGTCCGTTGGGGCAATCCCCCGACAAAATGCCATGTCAGTGTATTTTTATACCACAGGGCAGGAACACTTAACTGGGTGGTCTGTACATCAGCATCCTACAGGAAGGAGCTGAGCATGTTTCAGATGGGCTCTGTATTCTTATGGAGCACAAATGCACTATGTGAGCAAACCAAAGTGACTGAGGGAGAAGTTAAAATACTCAAGTGTCTTTAAAGGTCTGTGCCAAAATGCTCAGGGATCCACAAGAAGCCCTCAGTTGATGGAAGATGAGTATACTCCTTATAAGAGCTTGGTTTAGAAAGGCTGAATGAGCAATGTGCTTCTGGAAGCTGTGAAACCCACAAGAATGACGGGAGGATGAAGCAAAACCAGATGGCCAGACCTCTGGTTCATCACCCTTGCCCTGCTCTGGGCACAGCTCCTTCCACCTCTATCTGCAATCCAGGCTGTCAATCCCACTTCACAGGAGAAAATCAGTCAACAAATATTGCCCTTGAGCTGGAAGACAAGGCTTTGGGTGTAACTAAAGCAAGAAATATTTCCTGCTCACTTGTTCCCCATAAGATAACTGACAGATCAATGCTGCAAACATTCTCATCACTAAATCCATGGTAAATCTTAGAGCACTGAAAGATACAATACAATGATGACCCAAATCTTGGATCCATGCTATTCATTCAGTGCTGACCAGCATTCACATGACAGCTTTTCTGGCTCTGAAGAGTGGTGGAAAATTGCCACAAATGAGAATAATTTGGGTCAGGGGACAGAGCAGCAGGTTTTTCATAACTACTTCATAACTGCATGATTGAAGTTATGAAAAATAAATTTACCATGAAAGCAGACAGACAATCCTTAGATGCCCTTTAAGGTGAAATTTTAAACTCTCTGGCCCTTCTAATAAAATCAAAATGGACTTTCAGCACCTCTCCATAACCTGTTGTCACCTACTAACCCAGACACACTGTGTTTTTGGCACAGCATCCAGCAGCACATTAGAAGTAAGACTGTTTACAGCCTAGACTGGAGCTTCATAGCACATCCAGGACTTGCATCACTGTTGAGACAGCAAGAGCTTTAGGAGGAAAGAAAACCCTATGGTAACTGGCCTGACAGCCAGAAGGATGTCACTGCAGATCCACAGGGATTGTCCTCCTTCACTGGAGCTCTGGCTCTTTCTAATGTCTGCTATTTCAGGCTATTAAACCAAAATTTTAATTAAAAGAAGAGGCCCATTAAAGTTCCCATGGAGCCCTGTTCTAGCCTTGCTAATTAAAGGCAAACTGACAGGATCTGAAACGATAAAATAAACCAGGTCTGAAAAGTTCCAGAGTCACAGGAAGAGTCTGAGCTTTAAGTAGGTTGAAACTTGCTCTCCATGGAAGCACTGTGTGTTGTCCAGCCCCAGGTTTCTAAGTTAGGTCCTGGTGTCTGTGGAGCTGACAGGCTCTCCAGAGGGTTAATCACAACACTCCAGTTTGGATCTCATCTGTCTTCTCTGATAATGTATAAGATCTCAACCCAATGTGAGCAGATATGCAGAAACTTCTCTTCTCTCCCCATCCTTAATGTGAGTGGAATTGCTGTCCTTTACTGCAGGGCCACTGCACTGAACTGGTATGGACTTCCAGGTGAATTCCTTGTCCCAAGCCATTGAGCAGACCACAAATGTCCTGCAGCAACAAAAACCTCAGTGCAGCAGAGCTGCTCCCTTGCTATGCTTCATGCTTTTCATCCAATAATACTGTGCTAGTAAAACTGTGCTGTTAATGAAATGGATGGTGTTGACACTGAGAATCCTTCGATTGGGTAATTTGAAAGACTCTGAACACACCAAGCCATCGTGTCTCACTGAATTCACACCTCAGCATTTCAACCAGAGCCATGCAAGTAAGTGTCAGCACCTCACCTCCAACCTTTGCTGCTCTGAATCAGACCAGAGTGGAAATAACTTGGAAAGTGCCAGAATCTCCCCCACCAACTCAAAATGTGGATGTTTCCAGATGTAGTTGTAACACAGGACAAAACAGAAGCTGTGCAGATAACACTTCTCTACCACAGAAACCATCAGTTGCCAATTAGGTTAAAGCAGGGCTGGTGCAAGCAGGGAGGATGGTGTGAGAATAACTTTCAGGTTAATTCCTACTCTGGTCTTCCCCCTTTTAGAGGTGAACACCAGTAGTCCTTAGGAGGAAAAAGTGGGTGTTTTTTTGTTTGGTGGGTGGATTGTTTGGGGTTTTTTTT
>VYZS01036323.1:0-12061 GCA_013400695.1 Neodrepanis coruscans
TGTGGTAAAACCACCACATCTAGTAACACCAGAGGACACTTTACCCTTTACAGTATTGTTGAATCAATAAAAGCAGACCTTGATTATTATGCACAGCTGACATTGTCTTGCCAAGGATTCATGTAAAACAGATCTGGGTAAGACTGTGGTTCGGTAATGACAGCTTATAATAAAAGAGAAGCATAAAGCTGGAGCTCTACCACAGGATATTGTTTTTCTACAGATTCTAGTAGGGTAAGGTCAGTGTCTTATCTTGCTGATATGGTTAATCAGAGTAACACACTATGTGTTGTGTGGAGATCTTTTGAAGGATGCTGGAAAACTAAGAGAATTTTTCAGCTCTCAGAGATCCTGTAGCAATTTTAGGAAGAGTTGCCCCAGTACCCATGGCCAGTATCTGCCATTCCCTCCCTCTCACACTATTGCTTGGTGAACCAGTACCATCTATCCACCAGATATACCCCTTCAAGCAGTATTTTGAGAAAGCCTTGTTAAAGTGTGAGATGTCTTTCTCTGTAATATCTTACGTGGAGTGTTTCTCCACATCCAAAAAATGGCTGTATAGTGTCCCAGCTCCATCCTGCTTATTCCATTTTTTTCCTGTCTTGTATACCATGACTTGGCCTCTTTGTCAAACTTTGCTGTTCACCTGCCCGGCCCACAGTTAAGGCTGGTACTTCCCTGCGGTCCAAGAGATCTTCTGGGAGGGATCAGGGTGGACAGAATAAACAGACAGACCTCAGCCAGAGCCTCAAAGGTCTGGCTAGTCTGTGAGCATGTTACAGTGGTCCTCTGTAGTAGTTGCACACTGGCTGAGCTGTGGTACGCTGAAAATTCAGTCACAGCCTTATGAATCAGTCCTCTGAAAACTGCTCAGCATATGGGAATCTTGAGATGAATTCATTAGTAAAGAGCAAGAAGACCCTTTTCTTCTCAAATGACAATCAAAACTAAACACGAGTCATGTACAGACCATCCTGGCCAGGCTTTCAAATAGCTGATTCCCAAGTCGAGGAAGAGTGCTGCCATGTCAGTCTAGCTCCTTGGGCCTCTGTCATGCTGCTCAAAATGGTATACCTGAGAGTTTGTAAACAATCAGTGGATTTCCCCCCCTCAAATGCATAATCCCAGACAAAAAAGACACCTCTATTTTTAGCAGCCTGCCCTGCTATTTCTTCCTTGAGTGTTTTCTCTACCTTGTCTGACTGAGCCCTGTCTTTCTTTCTACCTTGCTGCCTGATTGCCATGACACCACAAGGGTTGCTTACTAAATTTTTTGTTGGAAAGGTATTTTAACTGGAGGAGCAGATATGGAAACAAACAAGCTCTAGAGTTATTCTTCTGGCTCCTAGATTCCTAGTTTCCTTAATGTCTTCAACTTTGAGCCAGTGCAAGCTATTATGAGGTGACTCACTCACCTTGTGCAACACATCTTCCCAAAAAAGAAATTCCTCCTCAGATTCTTTCAGGAACTTTCACCTCCTCCCCAGCCAGAGGCATAAATATATGGAAAGCTATAATGTTTTCCTGATATTTTGTATTACTTCATTCACAGAGACTTTTTTTTTTCCAAATATGAAAATAAAATAGCACTTGGTGGACTAGGATGCTAGAAGCAGACTAACATTTCCCTAGCAAACAAGTAAGAATATAGGATATAGCCTGGAAAAACAAGGTAGGTACTTTTCATAACCAAAAGCTTACCTAGCACGGAGCATTTTCAACATGAGAAAACCACAAGAAGCATGTAAACCTTAGTGCAGAAAGAAGTGGAATAGCACTCAGTTCAAAAAATATGCATTAGCCATTCTTGCAGAGAAGCAAAACCTACAAAAAATGACCTGTGAGTGAGAGGTCTGGGATGATGTTTGAATCCTTACTTATTAAAAATAAGCTTTTGGCCTACAAGTCCTTCAATCCATTCTGATATGTTTAGAACAGCCTGAAATATCAAAGCCAAGAGAAAAATGAGAAGGGAAATTGAAGAGAGAAAAGAGGGGCAAAGGACTGGGTAAGTGTGAGAGTGGAATTTTGCATGAATTTGTATTTTGTTCAAGGAGAAGCACTCAGAAAAGGTGTAGAAATACGAACCTGTTTAGACTTCATCATGGAATACGCAAAAAATCAGATAGCTCAAAGGCTGACTGGTAATTAACTTGTCCCTAATTTAAATATCTAATTTCTTCAGGTTATTTCAGCTAGCCCAGCAGCTTGTCAGCTGCCACAGAGTGAGTTTCGGCAAAAAGGAAGGTTTGTGGAGCTCAGGTCTGTCCCAACTGCCCCCACATCCTCCACTCCACCATTTTCTGTCCCTGTGTGACATCAGTGATTAGTGGGTTGTTGTCCAAAACTCTGCTCAAGATCACAATATTGTGAAAGGCCTCTGGATATGGCCAGTCATCCAGTGCTTGTAAAGCATTGCACCTGTTGAAAGTATGGAAGAAAATTAGAAAACATCAGTGGCACTGTAGGATAGCTATTGCATTAAGTGCATTCATATACACTTGTCTTCCAACCACTGAAGTCTAAATCTCCAGAAATGAGTGACTGGCTTAAAAAGCCGATCACACAATTGAGTTTAATCGAAGACAATTACCTGGGCAACATTTTTGGGGGATATGTTGGTTCATGGTGCTTGTTTACCAGATGGGACTGGATATCATTAACCATCAGGGTAGTATAAAAAAGAAAGAGCAGAATATGTATTATTCCTAGCATGGTGGCTTTTCACCCCTTGATGAAGGGAAGCAGAATTTCCGGAGGCATAGGAGGTAATTCTGATGCCAGAGCAAAAGGAGACATAGAATTCATTTTATTTTGAGAAGGTTTTATGAGTTGATCTCTGGTATTACACACAGATGAATTCCACTACATTCTCACATGTGTTATAGTTTTTTTCATCTCTAACAAAAGTAAAGCAGAAATACGCAATTTGCAGGAGTACTAAATGTAAATCCAACCAGGACAGAAGACAACTGCTTTCTTCCCTGAAATTGTTTAGCATAGCTCAACATTTTGGTTTTGTTTCCACTTATTTTCTAGGTGCAGTTCAAAATGCTCATACTTAAAACATTTTTGAGTTTACAGTTTAGCTATATGAGAGGTCTCTCTGTTTTTATGCTAAGCTTTGAGGCTACCCAGGAAACCAGAACTGCCTGTACCTACTCCCTGTTACCACCTCCATCCACATTAATTTTAAATTGAGCACAGTTTCACAAAAAGCTTCACTTTGGCTCCTCAAACATGCTGAATTGCAGCAAAATGAACTCGACTTTTTGGTTTTACAATGAAATCTGAAAGCCCAGGCATTTTTATCTAGTTTCAGCTTTCACAGGGACAGTTCTAAGTAGCTGGAGTCCTTTGAGAAGTGCCAGGCTCCTAATGAAAAGGAGGTGGAATTGCTAGTTGAGGTTTCATGAGCAGGTGGGAGGGAAAGAAAAAGTGAAATTCTGCATTACCCAGAGCTTGTGCTGACAGATGAATTAAAATATAAATCTAGCCTAAGATTTCCAATACCATGGCATAAATTTAAGCTCCTGTGTTTCTCCTCAGTCTCTTAAATAAATCCTAATTTTAAGAAACTCTCACTGCCCCTACACTCCCCTGTAGAAAATTTAAACAGGGTTTTAGGAGCATCCAGTTATAAAAACCTTGACCCAGTTTTCTGATTATATGCCACTGTAAATCATAGCATGCTTCACAGTTAACAAGGGGAAGGAAACCACAGCTTTAAAATCGAATGAGATGCAGTTCTTGTGTTCAAAGTCTTTGCAAAGTGTGAAGAAAATATTCAAATCTACACCAAATCAAAAGCAAGGCTCAAAACAAAATTAATCACCAAAACCAGAGTATGCCGATGTGCTCAAGAGGGAAAAAAAAACCCCACCCCAAAAAACAATGCCAAAAGACCCCTCAAAAATAAAGAAAAAGAAAGTAGTCACATTTTATGGAGTAAATCCCTGTGTTGAGATTTCTGGGCAATTCCATTTCTCTGTGAGACAAAAGGGAGGAAAACAGAGTCCTACTTGAATTTTGGTGTTCTGCAGTAGGGTTTGCTGCTTCTCCTGGATGTCTTTTTGAGAAGTATAAATGTATATAAATGTCTGAGATTTGTTTAGTGAACAAATGAAACTGAGTTGAGCAGTTTTGCTGAAAAGTGCTGCTGCTTCTGCTCATTTGCTCTCTTTGCTTGTCCCAGAATTGCCCTTGAAAATGTGGTCCCTAGCCAGCTATCTCTGGAAATTTCTGCCTGGACATCTTCCATGCCAATGTGAAGCACACAACAAAAATGTGAGTGTGCATCTTTGATGAAGCCAAAATATTTCATGGTCACGTCTTTGCTGAAACTTGCTGAGATGACTTTCTGAATTAAGACCCAAGAGCAGTTTGTGATGCCTTTTATTTGGCTGACTGAAAAAAATAACAGGTTTCTTTTTGTATGTTGCATGGATGTCAAAGAGCCCTGTCAAGTGGATGTGCTGCAGTGGGATTTGGACAATATTTTCTCATCCCTCATTCCACTGGGAGGATTGATCTACCAGTGTTTGTTTTGGCAGGAGCTTGCCCATCATGGAATGTAGAGAGCATGGGAGAACCTCCAGTGTCTAAGGGTGGGCATGACTTTTCATATATTTCATTATTTTGTATAGTATTTTACTTATTCTAAACATCAAAAACTAAGATTCTTTTAAAAGGAGGAAGGAAATAATATCAGGAAAATGCATAAAAAATTGCTTAGATGTCTTTGGGTATGAGGTCTTGTGGCAGCAGAAACGTGACATGACACTTTGCAAGGGGAGAGACCATTGTTTTAAAACAATTAGGCCTATTGCAGCCTATAATTTTCATGGATATTCATATCTAGAGTGACAGTTACCTCCCATGTGCAAGGAATACAGTGTTGCAAAAATTAGGCAGCAAAATATTTCTGTCTTTTTTTAAAAATCAAGAGTGTTTTTAAATGAGGCAGTAATCACCCATTGAAGCAACAAATTCTGGAAAAAAGTCTGTGTTGAGTTGTGTAAGGTCACCAAATTCTGCTTCTCGTGAGGCTGGAAAGAGCTGTGACTATGTGTGCTATGTAATACTTAAAGTTAGGATCTTGACTCTTAGTTTTAATCTGAAACAGGCTTGTGTTTGGTTGCATATGCCAGCTGCTGTAGGCTGTGTTAGGTAGCAGTGCAAGCCTTCCTGTGCCGGGATGGGAGGGAAAAACTTTCTGCCTGGGACCACAGGGAGTCTGATGCTGGCTCCTCTGGGCAAAGTTCAGAGATTTGGTGATCAATAAACAGAAGGTTTGACAGAAGATCTTCAGTAGGGTGTGCAAAGCCAGCCTAGCTGCATCCCTGCCAGGTGAGGTGAAGCCTGAATATGTTGTGTTTTTGTGAAAAATCTTTGCAAGTTGAAAAGGATCTGCTGCTGTCCAAGCCAGGAGGCTGTGTTCAGCTGCTCTGGGATGGAAGCTGCTCATTGTCCACACATGGTGGTACCTTTACAGTGGTTGACTTTACATGCAAAAACTGACTCTGCTCATGGGTCATCAGCTCATATTGACTAATAAAATCCACATGCTACCCATAGGCACTGTTGGTCATCATGCCTTCTTGCTTATTGCTGCATAAAATGATACCATACTGTTTGGCGCAGCTGTACCCAGTGGAATTATGTTTAAATTTGTCCATAAAAGATCCATTACTTTACAGCAATATTAAAAGAAACCATTTATGAGTGTTAAATCTTTATTTAAATATAATCCTTGCCATGTGTTGGGTAGAAAAAAGCAGCAGCCTGTAATATAAAAAGGTATTCTCAGTATGTGGGGCTTTAAAAGTGTCTCATTTTCTAGATTTTTTGAGGGGAGAGTGAGATCAGTTTTGATTTGGGGGAGTCCCATCTCTGCATGGCCAAACCATGGAAGAAATTGTCTATTTATTTATTTATTTGATCATGCAGAAGCGCAATGTTTGCCATGCTTATACGTATGAGTTTTGGTATATAAAGAAACTTCAAGAGTGAGCTATTCCACTCATGACCCTGAATATCACCTAATGAAGGGTGTATGGTACCATCAGACAATGTGGAAATGGCTGTGACCTCCCCATATCTCCCTGTTCTGTCATTTTCTGGTCTGTATGCCACAATATGTTCATCATACCTTCAACACTCTCTGCTCTTCCTCTAGCACCAGCCTAACATGGTTTTCTTGTGTTGGCAATCACTGCTCTTCTCCTAATACTCCGTGATAGATTGTTCCAAAAGTCACCTTTTCTCTTGCAAACCTCATGCCAAGGCTATTAGACAAGGCAAGAGCTCACAGCCCCTTCTCATAGAAAGGTTCAAGTCAGGCTGAAATCTTAGCGTTACCAAGTGCAGTGGGAGAGCACAGCTGCGGCAGGGACTGACCCTGTCCCCAGCCGCATGGGAGCCGGCGGGCCCACGCTGTGGTGGAGTGGCCCCACCCCCACTTGCTGCTGTCACCACGGCAACCCGCCTCAAATACACAGGAGAGCGGCAACCCGCCTCAAATACACAGGAGAGAGTTTAACACAGCCCCGATCCCCCCTCCCCCTCCCAAAAACCTTCAAAAAACCTCCAAAAAAGCCCTAGAAAGAGCCCTTTCTCCGTCCCTAAAAACGGAGAGGAAAGACAATGGGTGGAAGGGAAAAAAAACGGTTTTAGCTCCCAGGACCTTTGTTTTCAACCTACAACAGCTAGCTTTCTCCTCCTTCCTCCCTAGTTGCTCTGCCTACAGCCTCACTGACATTTTTATAAAACTGTTTTTCACCAGGAAACATGCTTTTGACACCATCTCTGAAAATTTTCCTCTTTTGAGAAGTTTCAAGATTTTTTTCAATAAAAGGAAGAAAAATCAGTCAGGCCAAAACATTTGCTTGAGAAACATAATTTTTTTTTTTTAAAATGGAGCAGGTGTTGGATTTTATAGATTTTTTGTGTGGTTATTATTATAGGCCAGGAAAAACCTGGCCTATGTTCTTTTTTTCTTTGTACTTCTTAAAATTTTCCTTAAAAAAATATTTGATCATCTATTCTTATGGCTGCGAATGCTACTGGAGGCATCTGAAAAGGCCTCTACCTAGAGAGAGAAGAACGAAGAGCAAGAAAGATCCTTGAAGCCTTTTCCTTTTTAAAGCATTTTTTCAGGAAAATGCAGAGATTTCTCCCAAAACTGTGGTGCAAAATACAGCAGTGGGCATATTTATTTTTTCAGATCTCTAGGACAACTGGGAAGATCTTTTTCTGTTGACCCAAAGTGTAGGTTAGTGGCAATCTTTAAATTGGACCTTAAATCCAAGGTGGCTGTGCTAAAATTGGCACTGGTACTTCAGATTAAGACCACAGTAACTGAGATCAGAATCTGATCCACGACCTTAGCTCATACTGTTCCAAGAGGAGTAAATCGTTTTAAGTGTGTGTGATTTTTTCCCCCTGAATTTGTGGGTTCCCTCCGATATTCCAGCCACTTTTCCTTTCACCTCTAGTTGCATGGCAGTTATTCCCATCAACAAGACACAATGGATGTGCTGTAAAATGGGAGAGTGGAGCAGAGATTAAAATTTCTCTTGTGAATAGATCCAGTGCCTTCAGAAAGATTAATCTGAGTGAAGTACCTGAAAAGCTGGAAAAGCCTCTGTATACTTTTGAATTCACTTGGAGCTGATATTCATTTGGAGCTGATTGCAGTTTCTCTGGTGCCCTGTAAATCCTTGAGGAATGCAGTTGAGGTCTGGGATCTTCCACAAAGGGATTTAGGGAGGTTGTGAACAGAAAAATGGAGGATTTGTCTGACTTTTATGCATCTGACAGTTTTAAGATATTTTTGTACAGAAATTTTTAGTCATACATATATTAATAAAACTATGTAGCTTGAAATAATCCTACATGAACCAACCAGACTTATTAGACATGGCTGTATTTGGATCAGTAATTTTCAGGCAAGAGGTTTGCTCATGGACACTTTTCTATTTATTACTTGTGACTGGCCACATAGCATGGCTTTACTTCCTTATTTAGGTAACAAAGATGGGAGAATGATAAATAAAAATAACAAATTTCTGTATTTGCGTAGAAGCAGTGGCCACAAATTTTGACAAAATGAATCACACTGAGATAAAGCAACTCCTATTCAAAATGTGCAAGTGGATTTTTTTTGCTTCATGACTCCTGTGTCCTACACAAAATAATTCCCTTTGGGTTTTAGTAGAATTGGTTAATTTAGTTTTTATAAATCCAGATGTAGTGATTCAAAGATAGGGACGATCCAAATGCTCAGCCCTAAGGCCCTCATACATCTTTTAAGTTCCCAGTCTACCCAAGTAGCCAGGAGTATTCGCTGAAGAATAGATTAGAGATGCCTTTAGTGAAAATGTTATGAGCATTCTGATATTGCTGAGTCAAATTCTTTCTCATTTTTTGATATCAAACCAATTGTTGATGCAGATCTACGGGCATTTTCTCTGTGGACTGTAGATTCCATGAATTTAATATAGCTTTAAAAATGACATTTTAATTAAAACTTTCACTAGAATAGTATTTCTGATACTGTGTATTATCACTGTTTCTCGGGGGTCAGTTTTCCAATAAGGACAGTGAAACAAATCAGTAACTGTTGGGTGACTGATCTCAGACACAAGAAGTCTGGGTTTTTTTTTGATGAAGTAGAGTGCATTTTGGGACAGACAGTGATGATTTGCAAATGTTTTCCCATTTTGGCAAAGGTGTCACAGAGAGACTTCAAATTCATACCAGAATTTCAGAACAAAACATGAGAGAGAAATTCAGAGCACTCAGTAATCCAGAGGGCTTTTCTGGCACCTTAGAGGAGTGGGGAATCCCATAGCTCAACCATTTGGGAAAGTGTTTCTTGGTCTATCCCATGCAGGGAATTCTACTTCATACAAATCACTGTGGTTGTTGTTAAGCAGGACACTGAATCTGAAACATTGTGTTTTCAGAGAGTATCTGGATCAGTAGTCCATCACAACATTACTTGCAAGTGTGAAAAGAGGGAGAAGAGAGGAAGTTATCTTCTGCCTGAAATGGACTGAGAGTATTTTTGAAACTTTTTGCTTTTTCAGTGTAGGAGGGAAATGTTTTTTTACCCATCAGCAGTAATGGAGAGTGACCATAAAAACAGTAAAGGCCCTGTAAGTTGACACAAATTCAAGTCACTAGCATATTGGTAGAAAACAAATTTATGGGAGAGCCATTTCTTCTCCCTTGCATCCCTGTACTGAGACAAAGAACTGCTGCTTCTCTGTTCTGTGGATATTTTGCACCATATTTCTGAATATTTGTGCATTTCAAACTACCTCTGATTCTTTTGTAGGACAGTATTCCTATACCTGCTTAATTTCTGTGCAGGCTAAGTCTAAGGATAGACCTAAATTCTATGGAGCATTTGATTCTTGTCAGAGCAAAAGATGGTTATTTGTCTTCTCCTGACTTGAATATAGCCTACAGTTTAGATTTTTTAATAGGGCTAAATGAGAAAAAAACATATTGGCAGAGTGGGGGTTTTTTATTTATTTAGTGCTCTGTAGAGCTTTGGCTTTCATTTAAAGATTTTTTTTTTCCCTTGAATTGAGTATTTTAAAATTGAGTTTGACTAATGACCTTTCAGAAAACTCAGACCATTTGTCATCTTGCGTAAGAGAATGTAGCTGGTTGTAGTCAATTTTATTTAGAGATTTTTTTTGTTCTCATGCTGCTTACAGAAACCATTTGAATCTCATTCCCTTGAGGAGAAAAAAAACCACATTTTTTTTATCACTTGCTAATATGACTATCTTCCCAAGATGAAGATATGCTTGGTACATATCTTTGCATATGTAATTTTGTGCTTCCTGTGACAGAATGGGATATGCTCACTGTACTGACTGCTTCCCAGGATGTCCCCACAAAAGAGTAAAGATTTATTGCATAAAATAATCCGTAGAAATGTTGCCTTTCTAAAGAGATACCCAAGATGCTTTTCTTTATGTTCTTATTGTTGCAGATGATTTACATAATTGTTGTTATCACATCTGATAGACTCTACTGCACAGCACCTTGTGTGTGGTTTGTGCCTTTGAAAGAGAAGAAATGGTGAAGCTGAAATTCTATGGAGTATTCAAGTTGTTGCACATGTATTATTTGACCTTGCGTTACTGTGACTTTTTAGAAAACACCCGGTAAAGCTTAGTATGTAGTGGATAAAGCCCTAGCTTTGCTCTTCTAGTATTTTTATTAGAAATTTGGATCATGGTTCAAGTCACAACTACAGAACTAAATAAAATGAGTCTGTGTTTTCATCTGAGTCCTCCAATGAACAATAATCCAGATCATAAAATATACCACTTAAACTTTGGCAGTCTTCTGTTCTCAGGAAGCTTTATTGCTTTGTATTACCTTAACTCAAAGATAGTCCTTCCAGGACTCAGTTCAAGCTGAGGTTATTCAAAGAACAAAGTTTGTATTTCTAACTAAATCTGGTCTGTGGATAAATGTAAGCTCTAATAGGGTTACAAAGTAAACTCACATACCTTTCTTCTGTATCTTAATGAAATTTAGCTGTTTGGCGGGAAGGAGTGTCTAATTATTCCCTCTGTATATCCAATGTGGAGCCAGAATGAGGTGGGGACTCCTAAGGAAAGTTGGCCCTTGAATCCCTAGAACCAGAAGCCTTTTAACATCATCACTGATGGCTCAGGTATTTTAAAGGAATTCAGCTCAATTTGGGATCAATGGATGCAAAAGGTCACAATTGACAGCCTGTATTTTTTGATCCTTACACCTCTCCTTACCTGCATGTCTGTGGGTCAGTGTGACAGCCTGCCTTGTGCCTGAAGCTGCAGTTTGTGCTTGGCCTCTTGGCAACAGAGCAGCTCCCAGGCCACAGGACTTGTGCTGAGGCCAACTGCATTGCAGGAATGGGAGCATAAGTGGCCAGAACTCCTCTGGGTTTACATGATGTAGCTGAAGTCTTACTTTTAGGCCTCAGCATCCTGTGCTGGCTGCATTTGATGTCATGAATGTGAACTATTTTTCATGCTTTGATAATAAAAGTGGTGCCTGGCTTCAAAGGAAATCTGGCTTGGAATGTCCTGTAGCATCTCAGAGACAAATGTGTTATCAATGTAGGCACCTTTTCCTAATGATTGATCAAAGACATAGTAGTCCTTCCAAAACAAAAGGCATGGATGTACTGTGAATTAAAATTTGACATCTTTCTATGCACATAAGAAATAAGAAGAAAAGGTTCATGCAAATGTTGTGAATTCTGGACAGATCCCATCCAGGTGAAATTCCTTCTGGTTATTTTACATGTAACAACAACTGACGTTAGAGGCATTTCTTTTTATCCTGAAGGTGAAACAGTTTTGATACTGTAGCATAAAACCAGATCTCAGTTACTTAAGTGTAAATCTGTGCCAAATAACTCTGGTGAGGCCGGTGGAGTTATTAGGGATTTACACAGGTGTAATTCTGAGCAGAGTTTGACCCTTTGTGGATATAGAAATACACTCAATTTACTGCACTATTACACTGCAAGCAGGTGTGCAGGGACATCCACTGGTGAAGGAAAAATACAAGTCCCAACTAAAGGTCACTTCATTTCCTTTTTCTCAGCCTTTCTGTATTTCCAAATCAAAATTCACAGAAAGAACAAATCAACACGAATTACTGGATAAGAACCACTCAAGGCCATTTCAGCTTCATCCCTATGCAAAGCAAAATGAGGCATCATTACTCCTCCTATCTTCTTTTACACTTTGTCCCCTTCCCCAGCTGTAGTCTTGCCTTGATGAGGGCTATGATGGCAGGAACTGGGTAGATCTTTTTATGCTGGCCTCTCATAGCATCTTGCTGTATATATATGTGCAAATGAATGACTATAAGTGCAGATGCATACACAGGGAGGTATTGTATTTCTGATGGCAGCTTTGATGTTCTAAAATAATTTGTATGCATGTAGCTGTCTGGATGGGTTCCTACTGAGGTAGATACGTACAGGGCCAGAGCTGTACAGCAGGTTTATTGCTGTTGGGTTACCGGAGCCGCG
>VYZS01036405.1:18092-28155 GCA_013400695.1 Neodrepanis coruscans
GGCGAAGCCGCCGCCTCGTCCCCGCCACTGCCCTGCCGCCGCCGCATGCCTCGGCTGTGGGCACAGCCCGCCCGGCTTCGCACCCCAGCCCCGCCTCGGCTCGGAGCAGGGCCATGGCCGACCCCAGCCCAGGACCGGGATCGCGCCTCCCGCAGTCATTCTGGACGGCACGAGCACCGCCCGTGCTGGCCAGCAAAGCCGGGGCTGCACAGCGCCGAAACTCTGCATCGGACCGGAGCCGCACCTCCCAGCAGCAGCGCCCGCCGTCCACGCCGCCGGAGGGGTGGGGTGGGGAAAGGGCGACCGAAAAAGCCATGCGGGCATGGGGGCGGGCGGCCCCGGAGCAGAAAGCAGTCGCCAGGGCCACCAGCGCAAGGCAAAGTCGCTGGTGGTTTGATCATTTTTAACTTTCATTTTTTAGCCCCACGACACACTTGTCTCACAAATCACGTACAACACAGAAAGGAATTTCTTGTCATTCGTTGGGGTGTTTATTATCAAATGATTCTTTACCAGTATTTTTGATTGTCTTTAAAAATCCATAAAGCTATATTCACTATAGTCCTTGTATAAAAGACTGTTGATCTTTTTATGAGGAATTAATCATAAAGTTAAAATTAAAAAGAATGGAACAGCACATTAAAATAGATTTAAAGGATCTTAATTTGCCAGTTCTTCAAACATTTCTAATTGGCATGATTCTTCTACAGTCTATTGAACTGTGGTGATTTTTATCAACTCAGGGTCTAGGAAATGTCTAAAAAAGGAAAGTAAGGTCAGGGCATGTTACCAGTGTGTAAATCCTATAGAAACAGTGAAACCAGAGAGACTATTTAGGATGGGTGAGGAGGGCTCACATAGCATGGTATGATCCCTAGAACAAGATAGGCTGGAATGTGAATTGGATTTGTCTGTCAACATTCAATGCAGTACAACACTAAACAATTAAATTTAGAGCCAATATGCATGGGATTCCAAAATATAGTACATGACATGAAAATCAACTGCAATCATTAATATTCCAGTGGAATGCAAACCTCCAAGCAGTGGTAGTCGGTGGTGCAACAAGGCTGGAGGAAAGTACAATGAATTTATATTATTTATTCCAACCTGCACCCTGAGGTCTTCTCTAAGAACTGATCCCAGCCTAGTCAGTTCCTCAAGAACTCTCCTAGGAGCCTCCTCCACATCTCAAAGATTGGCTTAAATAAAAGAGCAAATTTTAAAATAACAGCAACTCTCAAATGAAGCTCATACACAGTGAAGGCAATAAACAGTCTTAAACAACAAACCAAACTGTACCAAGAAAACCCAAACTCCTGTTGTGAAATGAACTCCTCTTTTTTTTTTACTTTAACTGCAAATCTCAGCAGGCACTGTGATATAACACCCTGTGAGATACTTGATAATAAATTCAAATAGCCCCATTTTCATTGCTTTGCCCATTAAATAGATTATCACAATTGGAAAGAAGAAGAACAATTTTCAGCATAGAACCGTTCATTATCGATTCGTCCCATCCTGGGTAGGTTCCCTCTGGGGTGGGGGTTAAGTTGTTATCAAATTAGGTGATTGTCATTTCAGCCAGTGCTTGTTCTCAGAAAGCTAATTCAAGTCAGGAGCAGTGTGAATTTGCATTTTAATGCCTCATGGGTTCCTGCAAGATTCTGGTCAGAAAGCGTGAAGTTGTGTGTAGTGAAAACCTCATTAAGATTAATCCAGCAAAGACTGGCCATAAACATTTACCACTGTAATGCCATAAAAGTTAACGGGATCAGTAAACAGGATGTTGGAACAAGCCAGGCTCCATGAGCCATGGGGAGGGGGATAAATCCCAGTCTGGAGTAGCAGCTTGCAAACACTCGGCAAGACTTGTTTTGCATGTGGCATTTGGAAAGTGGGAATTGATCCCAGTGGAAAAGGATGAAGTGGATTCTCTCCCTTGACTTGCTTATGAAAGTGATTGTTTATTCCATCTGTTATTAGGGGATGTTCTCTGCAGAGAGAGGATCTAGTACAAGCATGAAGCTGGCCCTTGGGAGGAATATAAGGCACAGGCAAGTCAGAGAACAGCTTTGCTATGAATTTGTGATGATTGATATCTTTGTCCAAGCAGCCACACCTGAAGAGGAAAAATTAATCCATCAGCTGCATTCAAAGGGCAGTTTGGAAAAGGCAGATGAGCTCAGCTGGTCAGAGCATAGTGCTAATAACACCAAAGTTGTAGGTTTGATGTCTGTATGGGCCATTCACTTAAGAGCTGGACTTGATCATCCTTGTGGGTCCATTCCAACTCAGAATATTCTATCATTCTTTGAACTATAAACTAGAAAACTGCCCACATAATGATATTTGATGGCAGAGAATTTTTTCCTGAACAGCTTGCCTTGTTGAATTTCACTTGAAATTGTTGCAGTCTCATTCATAAATAACATTTGTCTTTGTTGTCACTGCTGTTGATAATTCTTTGCATGCTATTTATTATGTGTTAACATTACATGCACAATGGGACCAAGTCATATTTTCCCTTAGAAAACCATCCTGAAGTGCAGAAAATGCCATTATACATATTCATACCTACAAGCTGAATGCCAATACTTTTGTAATGTTTTATTAATCCAGAAAGAACTTTATAATCTCTTAATGCAACAGTTATATTCTATTCAAATGTCCTATAAAAAAAATCAAAACTGGGAATAGTAAATAATTATCCAATCCATCAAGACTCTGAATATAATGAGCATTGACTGTTGTTTTATTTATTTCAAAACAATGCCCAAATCTTTTTCCTCATACCCCATGGCATCAAGTATAGAGTTAATAAGGGAAAAATACTTTCAATTAACTCACTAACATGTTAAAAAGCAACACAAAAAGCCTAAAATACATAAGGAAAGTTCAAAGGAACAGTAATTATTTTAGAGTGATACCACAGGAAAAAAAAAAATCGACTGCTACATATCAGGGAAAGCAAAGCAGCACAAATTATGTACTTATGTAAATAAAGCTAATAGGCGATAACATTAATTAATGGCATAAAACTTCTGCTCATCACTCTGCAGATAGCAGGTATTAGTTTGTGAGGATTAATTTATATTTTAATTAGAAATTTGCATATGTAGCAGCCTTGCCATGAACAATTAGCAACCCCAGTGCATTTAAGGATTTTTCAATTTAGACTAAACATAGTGACTTTCAAAGGGTCATTTTGAAGAAATTTTTCTCGTTTCACAGCAATGGTGGGGCCACACATTCCCTTCCCACCCACAAAATACCTTTGGATAAAAACTCCTAAGAAGTAGTTTGTAATACCAAAACATGTTTTGGTCTCTTCTAATTTATTTCTCATAAAACATTTATGTTAAATATTAATTGATAGGGAAGGTCTCTATGGAGGCTGAGGAAGAGAAAATTATTTGAGATGTAATGAATTTGGAGCGACAATAAATCAGCCTTATGTGTGCTGGGTGAGTGGGAAAATGACAGGAGTGGTTGGTCCCACATATAATTAAGTTTTAGGTAAGATTAGTGAATCAGAGGTTAAATAAATTTTAAACAAGTCTATAATGTGGTGGCAGTATGTACAGCACGAGATTTGATCTATATAGAAGCAATGAGAAGAGAAATCTGGGTTGGATGGTTTGAATGATTTATTCCAGATGAACAGATGGAAAGATTCCGGCTCTGCTCCCCATAATGTTGATGTGAAGGCAGCAGAACTGTACCACAGACACAGTCTAAGATGATTCTTAACCCACTAGAAGTTTTCACATCATCACATTCATCAGTATCTGGCCCAAAGAACTCACTTCAGGAGTGTTTCATGGCAAAAAGTGGAAGAATTTTTCATTTCTGAGCAACTAGGTTAAACTCAGTTCAGAACAGCAGTGGCCTGGGGTATATTCCCAGCTAACTTGTGCTCATTCCTCATCCTGCAACAGAAGCTTGGGCTTAAGAATAATACCTGGGAAACCCAAAGCAGAACACCAGAACCTGAAATCTCACCAAGTACTAGTGGGATGAGGAAATGCANTGGGGGGTGGACTGCTCTTTCGGGATTGCGTTTTCTCGTGATTTCCTGGGGGTGGACCGCTTCCTCGAGGGTTGCATTTTTTTTCTTGTGGTATTTTTTTTCCTGGGCGGGCGGATTAGCGATTTTCTGTGGCCATAGCCTGGGTTTAAAGGCCACATCTTTCTATCAGCACTGAAATCCCTTCCCAGGGTTGGGGAAGGGAGGGGGAGGGGGGCTCGCGGTTTCTAACTGTTTGAGTGTTTTCTTCAGAAAGCCGAGTGGAGGCTCGTGCTGCTGTAGGTCCTCAGGTCGGTTGTGGGCCTTCTCTGATTATCCCGGCGTCTCTTCCGGAGCCCCAACAGACAGACCAGCATTACTCCAGAGCATTCCCATCCCAACATGGGCTTTGGGAAAGCTTAATTTGTCTGTTTTGCACTTTATTGTCGGTTTTTCTGTGTGTGTGAAATAAACTGTGTTATTTGTGTGTTTTTCTTTTTGGGTGTGTGTGGCTTCTCTTGGACATCTCTTGTCAGTATCATGTTTTTTAGTGGTAAAACCACGACAAGGAGGCTGACTGATGGACCTGCCCAAATAGTGGTATTTGATGGCAGAGAATTTCCTGCTGAACAGCTTCCTTTATTGAATTTCAATTGAAATTGTTGCCATCCCATTCATGAATAACATTTGTCTTTCCTTTCTATTGCCCCTGCTGTTGTTAATTCATTGCATACTATTTATTATACAGTAATATGACATAAACAATGGGGAAAAAATTATATTGTCCTTTAGCAAACCAGCCTGAATTGCAGATTCAGGAGGAGGAGAAGACTGTCTGGTATACTACAATGACTAGGCAGGAAGTTTGGTTAGGACGATTGTTTCTGATAAAGTATTTTTTTAATCAAGTAAAAATTTTGATCTAGACATGGTCATTTCTCTGAGTTCCTCTCTCAGGCTGTTGTCATAAGAAGCATCATATTGCAGGAGCAGGTGACAGTGGTTCAGTCCCACCAGCTCCTGCATGGTGACAAGGAAATGGTCCTCATCCCAAAACACACAATTTCTTCAATGACCTAAGACAAGAAAAGTCTGTGCCGTTGAAACTTTAACTGGTTAAGAAAATTGAATTCTCATTAAAATTACTGAAATACATTTATTTCAAAATTAATCTTTTGAATACCATGCAGGATTTCTCTGAGACATAAGAAATACAACCAGAAGCACCCTTAGATGGGAGGCTGTCTAATCCTGCCATCAGCTACAATGCTGGTTATTATATTTCCCCATCCCAATTCTGTGCATTGGCTCAGTACAGCCAGGCCATACAAAGCAGGATTTCACTAATCTCTGTGTGAAAAGCTCACTGATACATCTTAGAGAAATTAAGGACAGGGGTCACCTGCAGAGATATTCTACTCTACAGCTGCTGATACCTTCCCTTCTGTCAATATTTCCTTTCCCATATAAACAGAATCTTTACTCCTTAAAGTGGGGATTTGAGAACTGTCTGTAAGTAGCAGCTGTAGCCGGAACCATCCCTCCTCTGAGAAAGTGAGGTTTTGCCAGCAATTAGGTAGCCAGAACTTTGCTGGCTCACTGCCTTTCTGTGAAGGATGGAGCAGTTTTCACCTAATATCACCTTTCCCAACATTTCAAAAACTCCTATGAATCCTTGTGATACTTCCCAGGCCCTCCTCTGCTAATTTAAGGAACACTGGCCATCTTCCTGCACTTAGATTCGTCTGAGAGACCAATATTTCACTGAGCAGCCAGAAGGTATTAAAATATAAGCTGCTAACTCTTGGCAGCTGGTGCACAGCCCTAACCTGTTCTCAAGGCACTAGTGACACCTGTATCATTTCTCAAGTTATTTGATAACCTATGGCTAAAAATGGGCAGTGATGGATAGTCCAAGTATCACTTCCACAGGTACTTCTTTTTTTTTTGCTACTCTTCCCAGTGAATTTTTTTTCCTGAAGACTGAATGAAATCTTTTTGTTTTATTCAGAGTGCAGAGACCTGGCCTCTGTGTCATAATTGAACAAATCCTGTTATTCCAGTCCATCCTCCTCAATCATGGTTTTCTTTTTCTCCATTCATTTGGTTCTTTAGCCAAATGTCTGTCTTTTTTTGTGCTATAACAAGACCATGAAGACCCAGCCAAGGCACATAGACTGTGGAAAAGGCCCTCATGACCAAGACTTGGATTTAATGCAGGAGGAATAAAAGGCCAGTGGATGCTCAGGAGGAGATAAACATAACCCATAATCTGTGCCACACATGGACAATGAATTCAGGGAACATCAAACACATGACAATGTGTCCATTCACAGCCCTTAAGGGATTTAAAGAAAAGTGTCTGGCAGCCAGTGGAAAAGAACCAAAGCAGAAAGGGGGAAGAGAGGTGAGCCCTGCAATGCAGATGAATTTCCTTATATCAAATGCTTTCTTTTCAAAAGAGCTATGGAACCACAAGTACCATTAATAACCTGTGAGTCCCTGCACGTGCTTCACAAAAGCTCTCCTAGCCAAGACTGACCCGAAGCCTTGCAATTATTGATCATGATTCTGTCATATTTTTGCCTTGGAAGGTGCCAGAAATAGGTCCATACAAATTATGCCTTGTTGTTTGGGTTTTTTTTCCCTGCAGTTATGATACAATCGTTTCCCTGCCCTGAAAGCTACCGCTATCAGCCTAGATTCATTTTTCACTTAATCAAAATTAATATCTCCTGGAATCTGCCACTCTGACAGCAGTTTTTTTCAGAATAAGGCACTTTCCAGAAGGAAATAGAGAATAAAAATTCCCAATAGAGAATATTACTACTAAAAAATAAAAAAAAAAGAGAGAGGGAGACATAGACTGTAACCATCCCCTTTAGCATTGGATATGTTACTGTTTTCATGCTTTTCAGACACAGCAGCACAATCTTCTTCATTTAACCCATCTTTCCACAAAAGGAAATAATTACTCCATTCTTTTGGTACATCTGTTAAGTACAACAACTCTCAGTTAAATATTGCATGTGGTGAAGAGTTCTGGATGTTTAAGGAACAAGCAGCATTTCGGTGTGTGATTAACTCTCACAAACCCCATGGTAATTAGTTATCAATACCAGCAGTGGCATCAGACCAGCTGAGCCCCTCATGACAATGGCAATGAGGTATCAACCACTTGCAAGGATTTGGGTTTCCATAGCTGCCTCTTGATTGGTGAAATTTTGTGATATCAAGCACAGGATGGCAATGGGGGCAAGAAGTAAGGTGTGCTCTCACCCCTGGGAAGCATCTGCAGGGAATTTGTGTGTTCTTGGACTTCTTCTGATTATTAGGGACTTTTCACAAGGGCATGTAGTGAAGGGACAAGAGGGAATGGCCTTAAGTTGAGGGAGGACAGATTTAGGAAGATATTCTTCACTGTGAGGGTGGTGAGGTACTGGCAGAGGTTGCTCAGAGAAGTTGTGGCTGCCCCATCCCTGGAAGTGTTTAAGGGCAGGTTGAACAGGACTCTGAGTAATATGATCTAGAGGAAAGTGCCCCTGCCCATGGCAAAGAGTTGGAATTGGATAATCTTTAAGGTACGTTCCAACCCAAACCATTCTGTGATTCCATGATTACAGAAGGCAGATCCTGATGGGATTGGGTAGTATTCACCTCCTCAGACTCACTGTGAGACAGCCTGGGAAAAATTAATTTGTTGGTCGTCAAATCTTTTAGCGTTAAAATGACCCCATAAGATCGGAGGGACCTGGGTCACTACTATCCTATGGTAGAAGATCATGTCTAGAGTGTTAATTTTTTGGTAGAATCTTCATTCATTTCAGTATATAAGTCATCATCATAGACACACTGTCCTAAAAAAAATGTCACTGACCTGAGCTAAGTCACAGACCATCACCAACCCTCAGTGACCAATGCTTGGCAGCAGCAACCACTCCAAAATAGATGTGAAATGAGCCCCAACAGCATATTCAATCCTGAGTTCTTCTTTGGAAGAGATGGTCTAAGCAACTCAATTCAGTCCTTCCCCAGCCTTCTGCAAAAACAAGGGAAAGACTCAAACTGGAAATGTCAGGGCAAGAAAGTCAAGTTTTGCAGCTTTAAATAACGTTAAGGAGTATAAGAAATCTGGGATCTATGTTCAAAATTATATTGTGGACATATCTTAAATTCAGAAGTTTAAGATAAAATTCTCTAGGCATTGTAGAAAAATAGAAATTAAATGTTCTTATTCTATATGACTAGAATGTACTAAATACTAAAAACATATGTGGGAAAATCTGCACTTTATTGAATGAAGAAACATGTATATGCTGAAGGAAAGGAAACTGTAAAGATTTAACATTAAAACAGAAATCCACACAGGAAATAAGAGAGACAGAAAGCGGTTTTTGAAGTTCTGTTTTAACTGAAATCTTTTAACAAAATTAAAATACAAAATGTCAGTTCTTCATCACTGTCTTCTAATCTCATTTCTATCATAAAAGAATTAAAAACTTCATAAAAGTACTTTTCTTCTTTTCAGCTGTTCTGCAAAATCAGGTTTTTCATCAGAAATGCTATGTCTGCTTTTCCCTTCTTAATTCAATCAGAGCATTACACATTAGGTACACTTTTCTTTTACTACAAATATTTCTTTTCTTTTTGTGTATCATATGATTAAAAATATTTCATGTTTCAGTTTAAGAAAAAATTTTTTTTTCTTGTTGTGTTGTCAGATCTTGAATAGAAAAGAAATCAAACCATCCTACACATTAACTATTCTTGTCAACATTTTATTCAGAACTATAATCATCTGTGAAAGCATCCCTGGTTGTAAAGATACATAAATGACCAATCAAAAAAAAAAACAATGACAGTGGAAGTTTTTCAACAGTCTGAGTCGCAACGCGTTTGCTTCCAAAATGCTACAGCCATCTTCTACTGCTGGGAGAAATTAAAATTGAGATACAGAGCATAATCCTGTCTGTGTTGAAATAATTCGAATGGATGTGAATGGTCTTGATTTGAAGCTGCTTTGAAATCACCCATAGAGTTACAGAAGGTTGCATATTTTCATATATAGGAGGTGGCCACTGTGACCATCTTGCCCTGGTGTAATCAATGAGGTTGGAATCATTGAGGTTGGAAAAGAACTCCAAGATTGAGACCAACCTTTGTCCAAACATCACCATGCCAACTAAACCATAGCTGTTATGTTCAGTCTTTCTCTGAACACTTAAGGGGTGACTTCACCACTTCTCTGGGCAACTAATTCTGATGCTCGACAACCCTTTCAATGAAAAAATTCTTCTTGATGTCCAACCTGAACCTCTCCTGGTGAGCTTGAGGCCATTTCCTCTCACCCTAACCCCTATTACCTGGCAAAAGAGACCAACCCCCACCTTACTATAACCTTCTTTCAGGGAGCTATAGATAGCAATAAGGTCTCCCATGAGCCTCCTTTTCTCCAGGCTAAACACCCCCAGCTCCCTCAGTCACCTGAAGTGCAGTGTTCAGAAAGACCTCTGCTGTGGCCTTTCCCCCAATAAATGACAGTATCTGCCAAAGCTCAGTCCCAAGTGCACCAACAGGCTCTGCAACCTGTGCTTCTTCACTCAATTATCAGTGATTCAAACCCCCTTTGGAAAACTTCTTCTTTATCTCACAAAACATGACGTAAAACAAATTAATGAAATTGCACAAATTATATATATGTATATCGGTTGTGGGTTGGAAAAATAAAACCGTTCCCCTCCACCACTCCCTGAGGGGGCTGTCCGCGGTCCCGGGCTGTCGCACCCGTGGAAACCGCGTCAGGAACGGAGCCGTGGCACGCGCCAGGAGCCACCGGGGCTGCGGAAAATGGCGCCATGATGGCCAGCGGCAGCGGGCGAACCAGCAGTGGCGGCGGCGCTGGGAGAAGCCAGCGAGGGCAGCGGCTTTGCCCGGCCCTGAGAGCAGCTGGCAAAGGCGGCGGCTTTGCCTGGTCACGGGGGGCAGCGGCAGGAGCGGCGGCGGCGGTGGTCCGAGCTGGGTCAGCTGGTGCGGGCCCAGCGGATCGCCGCCTCC
>VYZS01036418.1:2007-12529 GCA_013400695.1 Neodrepanis coruscans
TTTTATAAATACATCAGAAACAAAAGGAGGGCTAAGGAGACTCTCTGTCCTTTACTGGATGAGGGGAAAAACATAGTGACAAAGGACAAGGAAGAAAAAAGGCTGAGGTATTTAATGCATTCTTTACCTCAGTCTTTAATAGAGAGGATTATCTAGTTGTCCTTAGGGAACCCAGCCCATGACCTGGAAGACAGTGATAGGGAGCACAGTGAAGCCCCCATAATTCCAGAGAAATGGTCAGTGATCTGCTACACAGCTTAGACATGCAGAAGTCTATGGGCCCAGATGGGATCCTCCTAAGGGTACTGAGGTACTGAGGAAGCTAGCAGAATGTTCACCAAGCCACTTTCCATCGTTCACTAGAAGTCCTGTCTAGTAAGGGAGGTTCCAGTTGACTGGAAGTTAGCATACATGATGCCTATCTACAAGAAGAGTCATAAGGAAGATCTGGGGAACTAGAAGTCTGTCTGTCAGCCTGAGCTTTGTGCCCAGGAAGGGCATGGAGCAGAACATCTTCAGTTCATGTACAGTGGATAAGGCACAGCCAGCACGGATTTATGAAAGGCAGGTCCTGCTTGACCAGCCTGATCTTCTATGACAGGGTAACCCACTTAATGGATAAGGGAAAGGCAGCTGTGGATGTATTTACTTGGATTTTAGTTGTGTTTGACACTGTCTTCCACAGCATTCTCCTGAGAATCTGGCTGCTCATGGCTTGGACAGGGGCTCTCTTTGCCGGGTTAAAAATTGGCTGGATATCTGGACCCAGAGAGTGGTGTAGAACTGAGTTACATCCAGCTGGTGACAGGTCAGAAGCGGTGTTCCCCAGGACTCAGTACTAGGGCCAGTTCAGTTCAACACCTTTATCAACAACCTGAAAAAGGAAATCCTTAGCCAGATTCTGGGTAACACCAGTTTTCGGCAGTGGTAGATGAATCATGTCAGCCACTCCAAGATACAGAGGCACAAAGGGCACTGGGAGGAGTTGAGGCTTCTCTCAAGCAGCACCAGGGAGCAAACCTACAACCGGCAGACACTTACATGGGTGTTTCACCCTGGCAGTTCATGCACCACTTTTCTGAAAGTCAGAAGCAGATGTACTTGCCTCACCTTTCTCCTGGCCTGCTGGCAAGCCTGGTATGGGCTCTGCCCTGGCAAACCCATTGCTCACAATCAGCAGAAGGTGCCCTGCTCTCTGAGTCATCAGCACCATCACTTTAGGATTTGAGTAAGTCATTAGTTTCTTCCACAAATATCATTTTCCCTTGGTAGCTTTCCAGGGTAATGTTGCCAAAGTCTTCCTGGATAGTACAGGTATTACCCTTTTTCTTTTATCTTCATTTTAAGTTCCCAGGACAAGCTCTGAGACAAGGATGGCTCCCTGGGTGTGATCCCACTGTCAGCAAGACCAAAACTTGTTCACACTCTATTTCTTCCCTCAAAGCCTAGCTCTAATCCTCAGAAAAAAATCTGTTGTACAATTTACAGCATATTTTCTCATCTCTATACAGGTGGAACATCAAGTCCTTCTGCAAAACTCACACGATTACTAACCAGTGACACATAATTAAATAACAGTGCCAACTTACAGCAAATAGACACCTAGAACAGAAAACCATTTTTCTCAAGAACATTTGTCCTCTTCACTGATTGGGCAGGTTTTAATAATACCAGTCCTTTTTTAAAAGTTGCACATAAAAATATGAGAAAGGACCGGAAGAACACATAGTGCTGTGTTAAGATGACACATTATTAGCAGTCTTAAAACACTGATACCATTTTTTTTAGTGACTGTCCCCAAACAATTCTTCAGCTTGTCTTGGCCCTATGGGAGAACTTGATTCACTTTCTTGTTACATGTTTGATCAGTATTTGAAAATTTGCCTTCATAAATCTTTTTCCTTCTCTCATCACAGTCCTCTCCCTCTCCAATTTTTCCCATTAACACCCTCTTGTAAGAGCTCAGGGCTAACCTTCCCTTTTCAAACCAAAGGCAGGACTGTCACGATCAAGCATTCACCAATAGATGAGAAAATAAATACTTAATGACAGTATTCAAGTACTTATTCTAAGGAAACATTGCTGTTTCCCAGATAAAGGAGAACATGGTCACATGAGGGTCAAACCTGGCTTCACTACAGCCTATGGAAATTAATTTTCCAAAATATTTTAATTGGTCCCAGTTCTGTAATAACTGAATTTAATTCCATTTTTTGAGATATGAGAATTTACCCCAAGTGACTTGCAAGAGGTTGTAAAATAAACTCGTGTAGTATAAAAAGATGGAAATATACACATTCTAAATACTGCTCTTTGCATGGAATTTCATCCCAAATACCAGCCCAAACCTGCCATTAGTGTTTTTTACATTAATGACATTTAAGAATGTGAGCATTGAGGGAAAAGTTATAGTCACATGAAAGCACAGTACTTACAGTCACACTCACTTTCTCACCAAAAGAACCTTAAGCATGTTTTAAACAGACATATCACTGTTTCCTCATATCATATATTTAATTAGAATAGATAAATTAAATTACTTCCTTTGCCTGTACAGTAAAACCTCCTGTATAATTACAGAAGAGGAGACCATCCTGCAGGCCGTTTTCTGGCATTATAACTGTGCTGAGTCACCTGATCTTGAGCCAAGCTCCGCTTTAATCTTCGAAGTCTTGTTTTAGTTTGAGGAACAGCCAAACACACCCAGTTGAGCAGTAGAGATTCAGTTCCCAAGTATTCAGTAAAACATGCAAATAAAGATTAAGTTACTTTTCTGACATGGGTTTGGGTTTTTTTGATAGTAACCTGTTGTAAAATGTAAGATCTATAAATATTTAACAAAAAAAAGGGAAGAGGAAAGATTGGTAGGCAATTTTTATTATGCATTTTATTAGTTAATAGGCACAGAAATTTTCTTTGGATCAGGAAACACTGTTGCTTTAGTTGCCATAGAGCATCTCTACTGCTTTTGGTACAAAGTGATCCTGATGTACAGTAGTACAAATAATCATGGTGGCAGCAATAGGGACAATGATGATGACAATGATGATGATAATAACTTTCAGCTGTGACTACAAAAATGTCCCAACAAGTACTGACAAACAGATTTGACCCTGGTATCAAATATCTATCACAAATACAGAGAGAAGAGCTGCAGAGACTAGGTCATGGTATTGCCAGCGTTCTGGAACAACATGAACTGTGGACTCTTGTTCTCGGCAGCTGAGATCTTTGGTTGCCATCTGTGCTTCAGCAACACTGTGTTGTGGCTTTGCCCTCCTCTCCCATCCCATACCCCTAGTGCTGGAGTGCTCAGTGTCCTGTGTCCCCCAAAATTGTCTCTTTGAGCACAGTCACCCTTGACATGGACAAGGGTGTCTTGACTTTGGTACAAGCCTCCTGAGCACCCATAGATGTGATACAGACCCCTTGGACCAGGCTTTCTCAGTACTTAGTTGCCCCCTTCCCTTTGACCTTTCATAACTATTAATTCTTATTCCTCTAATTTTTGTGACGTCTGCAATTGTGTCCTCAATTAGCAAGCAGCTTTTGTTTCTTCCATACCACTGGTGAATTCCAACTAGCCTTTTCATATAACTCATTCCTCACAAAACATATTTTATCAAAATCTCCCGTGAACTGGTAGTTCCCCACTAACACTTTGCAATCCTTTCAGGCCAGTTAATTCATCAGATGACTTTTTGACTACAGTCTTTTAGGCAACAGTGACCACAACAAAATCAATACTCCAGGGCCTAAGTCCACCTCTAATTTCTTAAAGGCTTCCTTTGCACAGAAACATCAGAAATTGCATCTAAGAACCTAGTCTTTACTTGGAAATTTTCTTCAGCAGAAGGCAATGTACATGTGAGTGCCATGGTACTGGCAGGTTCCCACTGTATTTGGGTGGACCAGCCTCATAGATGTCCTCGCTGTGTGTCTTTACAAAGAAGTTTCAGGTGGCCTGGGTGTGGTCAGACCCAACAGGGCAGGGTAGACAGGCCCAGGTGCTTTAGAATGAAGCCACGCCAGCCTTTGCAGGCAGTCTTTTTATCTATTTTCTATAACTCTTACATCCAGAAGCTGTCCCAAATCTTCACATGACCAGTCTTATGGTTTTTCTTCTTATGTTAGTGAAGTTCACATAGAAATATTTTCGCCCTGGTCAGACACAAGTCTCAACCTAGTAGAAAGGCAATCAGACCTTCTGTGAAACTCAAAATGAAATTCTGGTTGAACAAAACAAATCAGAAGTATGAAAAAGAGTAAATAAGAAGTTTATGAATGATATTACCTTATGCTTCCTAAAGGAAGGGACAGATGAGGAATTACTAGAGTCCATTAAATCATCTTCTTATCCTGCATGTTCAGTGATGAACGCTGAAGAATTGCAATCTCATCTTATACTAGCAGACTGGTTAGCTTCCAGTCTCATTTATAGGACCAAGGTGAGCACTGACTTTCTAGCCAGCATAGTCACTTCTACATGCTAGCCTTTTACAGGTCCAGAGAAGAAAGCAAAATAGAGCTTCCCTGAGAGACACAGCAATTTCAGAATGGGCAAATGGTGAATGTTTCCTTTGCTTCTGCTAAGGGCTGGCTGACCACACAATTGTAGTATAGTATGGGCATGGAGGATGCAGTGTGCAAAGCATTCATACAATATAAACACAAGAGTATTTGGTGATAGTGCCATAGCAGGCAGACGAAGGAAGACAACAAGAAGACATAACCAAAAGGGAGGTTTTCTGCAGCACACGGATAGAGGCAAGGAAATGGACAGTGAAGGGTGAATAAATAATTTGATTATGTAAACACTGTATTTCTGCAGGTTTCAGACCTGAAGACTTGCAGTCAATATCCTCATTTCCTTACAACTTCAATCACCAATTACAAGAACAACTTTCTTTTCTGCCCATAGCCTTACATTCGAGATACAAGTTGCCACCATTTCAGTGTCCGTAAACCTATATTGAATTAAAAGTAAAAATCACAGACAGGAACATATCCTTCAGTGCCTGGTTGTTGAAGAGATAAAAAAACAACTTTCTTTCCAGTATCCCATGCATGTTGGAACTTAGCAATAAAATGTTTTGATCTACCAGCCTGCTGTTTACATACTGTAACAAAAAGTGCTTCCACTCAGCCAAAACCATGTATCTTGGCAATTTGCAGCCTGAAAGACAACAAAGACCTAGTCTAAAAACTTGGCAACTCTCCTGGCACGCTACACCTTGGGCTTAGCACATCAGTCACGCTATGCTGGCTCTGGTTTTACCATAATACAATAGTACCATGGGAAATACAAAGAGTTTTGGTCCTCAACACATTGTTTCTTCTGGCCTTCAGAAGCAGCTTCAGAAGCAAGGTAAATCCCTGAACTAGGAAGTCATGTTCTTTCCCCTAATCCCTGGTGAATAAAAGATATTAAATGGAGGAAAACACTTAGTGCATACTGCAACTCCCTTTCTCTTATTTGCCTGTTCACTATGGTAGGTGTTTTCTGAGACCTGACCATTGCACCGTGAACATAACACTCGTACACCTCTTTTTAAACACTAGAAACACAGTAAGATATCAGATGACAGATTCAGCCAGGGTTCTAGAAGCAGATACCAGAGGAATCTACTGTTCGTAAAAAGACAGTGAACTAGCATGTTTCCAGTGGAATACTAGGCTGGAGAACTGTGAAGGAAATGGGGAACACTTTGGGCTACTAACAGGAGCTTGAGCAATTTCCAGACAGGGGGCAGCCCCCAACTATAATGTCTTTGTGGATGGACTGTGATACCCAAATTAGAAACTCATTGTGTTAATTTTACAGAAAGGCAACTAGTCAACCCCTGGATTAGTTTTATCATTTCTAATAAACTGTTGAAAGCACCAGAGCCATGTTAATCTGTGCCACTTCAGGATCTACCCTTACTCTGCAGAATGATGGCTGTGAAAACATTAAATCAGTTTTTGAGGACTTGAGACAATATATAGAATATACTGTAAAACTCTTATAACACAACAAATGTCACCTCTTTAGGCTTAAGACAGGGCATAAACACTGTACAGTGCCAAAGAAATGGTGTTGGTAATACTGATAGGTGCAAAAATCAGGTGTTTCACTGGAGATGCAAAAAGAAAAGAAGACTTTTTGGGCAAATCAGATAAGCAAACCTGACCTATACCAGACAAAATAGCAGAAATGTTCTGAAGATCGCATCTAGTAGGCACATGGATAAATACAGTATATTGATGAAAAGCTGTGGAGTTTTTGAAAAGTAAAGTCATATGTCACTAGAGTTATCTGATGGCAACAAACAGGCAAACAAACCAGATCTCAGTGATATTCTCTAAATGGGTTTCTAAAAAGCATTTGAAGTGGGTAATTCACAGAAGACTTAAAATTATCTAGAAAATGAGAGAGAGAATTCTCAGATGCATAAAGGATGTTAAAAGTAAAGAAACAGAAAAGTTAAGTTATTCAGAGGGGGAATAATGGGATCATTGTAAAAATATTTCTCTTCTTACAGTTTTTTCTCCCACATCCAAATTATACTCACACCTCCCACCTCTCACCTTGAAAATTGTGATCAGTCAGCCATAGGGTTTTTCATTTATTTTTCCTTTTGAAAAACAAGATTTTGTTGATAACTCGAGAAGATAACACTGAAGGTATTTTCCCTGTCCAGTGACACTTAAGAGGGAAACACTGGCCCCACTGAAGATGGTAGGCAGCAAGAGTGACCATTCTGTTGACAGAGGGTCAAACATCGTGCCTGTCCTTGGCAAGGACTTGCAAACAGTAAACCAATGATGCTACACTCAATACTAGCAAGAGCTACTGAACAAGCAACTATAAAATCAGGTTGCAATTACTTAGAAGCCATCATCAATTCTAAATACGATCAGCAAGGGTATCTGGAGAACAGAGTCTCTACCTTCGGGGGATAAGTTAGAAGAGTTAGACACAGATAGATCTTGACTCAGCAACATCTCATGGTCTTCACAAAAGCAAGTTTATAGACCTATATAAACATAGTAAGTATATAGTGAGTTTATATAAGTATAAATATAATACACCCAGATGGTTGGAAATCCATTTTGAAGGAGCTCATCTCAGCAATTTGATGTCTGTCTTTACACATGCTCCTGCAAGGACTTTTCCTAAGCAGAGTTGTAACCAATATTCCAGTGAACAGTTTAGAGGACAGAGAAGAATGAGATGAAAAGTGACACATCACACTAGAATGTTTTTGAACCATCCTGGAGAACAGGAGTAGAATTCAAATTAAATGTAAGGAATCAGAAAGAGCAAAACTCAAACAAAGATGACATTCAGTAATGACAGCGCAGTACAATACTTTAAAAAGAGAAGTCAAACATGCAAGCAAGTGCCTAGTCAAAAGAGCAGATGGCTTTGGGGCTGATTCTAAGTGGAATTTGAAATAATGTTTCTAATTCCTCTCAGCGGTACTAATGGCAGCATCATACATATCTCACAGGAGATGATAGCTTTCTTCTCTTTCCTAGAAAAGACCTCAAATTCCACACCACGTTTGGTTATAAAAGATATGGAGAAAGTGGAGAGTCTAGATTACGAGAGCTTGTAGTATTGACTATGAGAGAAGATTGTTCTTGCTTACCCTAGACACAGGCAGGTTTGGGGAAGGTGATTAGATAATAATCTTCCAATGGATTGCTCTAAAGGTAATTTGAGAGAGGATTGTGATAAACTTCTCTCAACAGTCACTCAGAGAAAATAATAAGAAATTATAGTATTTTGCAGAAAAGATTTAATTTGGATGTTGGGAAAAAAACTAACCTTTTTGACTGGAATACTGAAATAGCAGAATAGACTCATTAGTTGGAAGTTTTCAAAAACCCACTGGTTTAACCCTTTTAGGTAATGCCTAAATGCAGTTCCTCCTTTATCAGTGAAAGGACTTGACATAGATCTCTCTAAGGACTCTTCCAAACACCATCTTCTGAGTCTGCAATTCCATTTTTAAGTAGTGAATCTTTGTTTCTGAAGTTACACACATATATAAGTTTACCAGGTTTTATCTACACTGAGATTTAGTCAACTTAATACACAAGTAACAGCTGGCCTACATGTTGCCTGCTTCACTGACTCATAGCTCAACCAAATAACATACTGACTATATATGCTTTACTATTAATTTTCCTACCTTCCACTGCTTAATGAGAAGACAAGTACGAAAGGTGATGAGTCCACAGTATCTGCTGTCCATGCTGTGGTACTGCCTACAGGCTATAACTGAAAATCCACTAAATGAGTACAGCCCTGGTGAAGCACTGTTACGAGGCATTTGGTACAGTTCCATGTACCCCTGTAAAATCCCATCTTGGTTGCCACGAACATGTCTCTAAGATTTGAATTTATTTTTTTTAACTACTGAGGGGAAAAATAGCCTAACAAAAATTAATTCATAGATGTGAAGTTCTGCTCAATATTTTGTGACAACTGGTAAGAAACCTCTTGATATACTGACTCTTAATAGAACAGAATACGCTGAATACAAAGAGGGTCTTCTAAATGAAAGGGTTGATTCTAATGTCAGTCATTATATGCTTTTTCTCTTCCTCCAAATTAATATATTCTTTAGTTTTTAATTTTCTTTTTTAAACAACACTATTTTTGTTACAGATTACTACAGAATATTTTGTGAAAGTCAGGGTTGGTTGTTTTATTTTTTCCCAATTGTAGATGTAAATTTCTTGTTTAGTGAAAATATAACCTTGTGGTATTAAAAAAACCTTCTTAGGTTTTTAACCTACCCTAATCACCATAAATACACAGGAGGTATGTCAGCTTATATCATCGATATTTTTTCGTCCTACACAGACTTCCTGTTTTTTATCACAGCCATGCAGTTATCACCTGTAGTATCTCTGCTTGTTCTGTGTTATGTCTCGTAAAAAAATGTAATATCAGCTTATTCACAGATCCTAAACATTGCCCAGAAATAGGAGGTGGCATCCAGACAATAAAGTGCTGCCCTCACACAAGCATACAGTAATAAAGAGAAGAAAAAATCATCAGAAGAGTAAAGGAAAACATTTTAAAGTATCTTTCAGGTACAAAGTAACACACATGACAGAATAAGTGGATGCAAAAACAAAACAAGGGCACAAATCTAGGTTAATATTAATAATAGGAAGAAAAGTACCAGTAATGTATGGTAAGTTCATTTCTTTCATTATTCACCTTATTGTTCTAGGGCAAGAATCTTTCACCAGAGAGTAGTATTAACAACGTCAGTCAGGCATGGCCTAACACCTCTTTGATTTAATGTGCTATGCGACATGGCAACAGTGGTAATCCCTTGCAATTTTCAACTGACTGCTATGGAAATGGAGCTATTTTTCATGCAGATGTGTTCAGATGTGAATTTATGAGTTTAGGTGGAACAAATCTGAAACTCAATGGTTTTTCATGGTCAAAATCTTCTGTCTTATTCTGGCTATACTTGCCATTTGTAGATTTTTTATTATTCCTAGCCCATAAATCAGAGCAACATTAGAGGGTGTGAACCTGAAAGAACCATCCAAGCAGCAAATGGTTGTCATGAAAACCCAGACAATCACATTTTGAGAAGCCCTGCTTTATTTCAACAATTTTTGGCTAAAGAGATTAGTCAGGTAGCTAAAAACCTGCTGGTATTATGCCCTCTTGTCTGCAGCCACTTTCCAAAGGGCAGGAACCGTGTTTGACTTTCAGTTTCATTGTGCACCTTCCATCACACAGGCTATTAGTCAGTTCAGCAGTCATGCAAATAGATTCATTAAAAATCTACAGACCTTTGCCACTCATGCCAAGTCCTGAATGAACACAGCGATAAAACAGTGAGTGTCTTTATGAGTTAGTTTTATGTCGTTTTGTTGACTTGAAAGTGTCTGAAATAATTCTAATGTGTGAAGACATTTTGCCTCTGAAAAGAATATATTTTAAGAAACACACCATTATGAAACCTGCTATGTGCCCTATAGCTCAAAAAAGATACTCAAAAAGAGGAAAAAGTGAGCAGAGATGGCTTTTGCCTGTCCTTATACCCTCTGGATGCAGCATTGCTCCAGCAGTCCAAGTAAATCCTCACTGCAATTGCCCTAGATCACCCCTCTTGTAAAGACCAGCATTTCTGGACAGGAGTGCCATGACATAATTTCATCACCTCCCAGAATCAGTCCTGTTTCTGGCACATTTCCCATGGCCAGGTTTGGGAGAGTTTATTGTACAACCCCTCCTTGACGTCTTAATCCCTGACCTGAAGTGTCATTCATTCCTTTTCATTTTCAAAGTCCTAAGATCCTTTTCATAAGTCTCTGTCCCTCTCAACCTGTTGTAGGTTGGAAAGGATAAAACCGTTCCTCCCCACCACTCCCTGACGGGACTGTCCGCGGTCCCGCGCTGTCGCGCCCGTGGAGACCGCGTCGGGAACGGAGCCGCCACGCGCGCCGGGAGCCACCGGGGGCTGCGGGTGATGGCGCCATGATGGCCAGCGGCAGC
>VYZS01036418.1:12862-24202 GCA_013400695.1 Neodrepanis coruscans
CAAAGGACACCTTTTTTCCCCTTTCAGCACTAAATCTCTCCTCAGGCTAAAAGGGAGGAAAGGGGGGAGGGGCGCGGTTTTGTAATCTTCTTGAGTTGTTCTCCTCAGTCGAAACCGGGCAGAGGTTCAAGGCTAAGGGGCCCTCGAGACCACGCGCTCCCTTCTAAATACCGTGGAGTCCCTCAGCCGGGCTCCGAGGGAGAGACAAGCACTATCGCCAAAGCGTCCTTACCCCAAACGCGGGCCCTGGAAAAATTTATTTATTTGTCTCTTTTGCACTTTATTTGTTGGGTTTTGGTGTTTGCGCAAAATAAACTGTGATTTTTTGTGTGTTCTCTTCATTTTTGGGGTGTGTTTGTGACTTCTCTCAGAGTCTCTGCTCCAAAATCACTGAATTTGTGGTAAAACCACCACACAACCAGAGCAGAAACACATTTTTCAGTTTCTGGATAATGCAACTGTGAGGGTGGGTATTTTCATGCACTACAGGTAACTGTATTGCAAAATGATATTCATATCCTGTTGAATGATTGGACTAAAACAGGTGTTGTCTTTTGGATGGCCAACAGTGGCAGAGATGTATCTACGTGATAACCTCTTTATTTTTCTCATAGTGGATGAAGTATTCAATTATGTGCTTTCTTCTATTTAAATTTACATTCCTCATGAAAGACATTAGAAAACAATTTTCACACCAATAATAATAACCTCTGAGAACTGAGAAACAGTACAGTAGGAGCAGAGATAAGCAATGGGAAGAAAGAAACCAATAGGCTTACTCTATTATGCAAATTTAAGTATTTAAGTATTGTGCGATTAATACTTAATTTACGTGACTAAGAACAATGTTGTCTTTCTGCTGGGAAAATTCCATTTTTATATACATGGGCTATGAAATTAAGAAACCTGGGAATAAGTGATGCTGGAAGAGATGTGAAAAATGAGGACTGGTGTAGAGTTGCAAGCTGAACATGAAATTCCAATCAAGCTGCCACAGCTCGGGGGGGACTCTGTAGCAGAGCAGATGACAGACACTTCTGTGTTTTGCTGAACTCACAGTGTGGGCTGTAGCTTGGGAAGAAAGGCAGCAACAGTTAAATTCTGCAGTGATTGCAAGTCTATAGTCCTACTTAGTCAGTTTAAATGTGGTAGGTTCCTGAACACATTGCACTATTATGCCTCAGCAAGGTGACGGTCAACTCTGATCCTACAATGGCACCTTTTCTTAACCTGGAAACAGTTTACACAAGATCAGCAGCCTCAGCTGCTCTAACTAGAAAAGCCTTGCAGATACCTGACGCTGCAGCTATGGAATTGTCCTGGCAATTTGTACAAGTAGAGTTTTGCAAACAAATCTGTTCAAATATCTATATTCTAATTATGACGATTTTTGTCCTCTAAACTTAATTTCTAGGGGCAATTCTTTAGGCCATTGGTTGGGGCTGGATGGGTAAAAGAGGATCACCTCACAGTCTTCAGCTGGCAGTGCAGATGAGAGGTGAGAAGCAAGGACACTGCTCCCCTCATCCACCCACTGTGTGGGCACTTGTTCTTTGTAATGTTGAAAAGTCTTTTACAATGAATGGTGCCAGTGACATGATTAGTAAGAAATCTGGGCCTTGGATGGATGAAGAAATTGAAAAAAGAAATGAGAAGGAGTTAAAGCAAGAGGGACTTCAGTGGTTGTACTAGTTTTCCTTGAATATTCTTTGGACTGCTTGCATTTTCTCTCAGATATTTTTTGGGTGAACTTGGGTGAACATGTTGTTTGTTATTTTAATTTCTATCAAACCATGCTGATACGGAATAATAAACCTGTAGACAGACATATGCTGCATATTGTCATGCACAACTGTAAATTTGGGAAAAGAACAAGATTTTACTTACCACATTTAATTGAACACAGATCAGAAGGACTCAGGAATTTATAGTTTTCATCCATTAAAAACAAGAGACGTTTCCGATTTGTAAATTACTCTCTTAATTCAATTTTAATGATGTCAGCAGGAGCACCTTGGAGTCTATTGTTTCTAGAGCTTGACTTATCTGAGGGATCTCCAGGGGAGGGAAGAGCAGAAGTCAGCAGGAGCACAGAACAAAGCACACTGCAAATAATTAAAAAACAAGGGGAGTTGAGTGTATTGGATAAAACCCATTACTTCCTGTTTTCTTGCAGCTGGTGGCCAATGTGGGAAGCATATTAGAAGCATAGAAAATAAGGATTCCACATAAGCACCAAATGGGTCATAAAATGCGAGCAGAACTGCAAAATGCCCTGGAGACACAGGTAACTGTTTCCCAGCTCCAAGTTACATGGAGAAGTTGCTCAGTGCAGCCATCCATTTGCTCTACTCAGATTTTACAAAGTATAAAGGCTCTTGGGAGGAATGAACTTTGAACTAGTCATTAGCAGAATTAATTTGGTTTTGCCCCTTCAGCAAATGGCATTAGCTCTGCTTGTGTAAGAGGAAAAGACAGCAGTAACAATGCACAGACATGAGTGGCAGTCCCAGGCTGCAAACAACTGTGGATCTGCAAAGCCTTCTTCGAGGTCTGGCAGAGAGAGAAAGGGGGAGTGTGGATGTGGCATGGGAAGGGACTGTGCCAAGTGACTCCATATTCCAATTTTCTTTAACATTTTTTTAAACTTTAAATAAATATCCCTCAGATCCTGACATTTTCTATACAGACGGAAATAATTCTCTCTTTGTTGTCTTTAGAGTATAATATCAATTACGGGCCCATTTGAATGCTCACAGGAAGTGGTTTCATTGCCCATCCTGTTGTCAGCTTCTTGCTGATAAATAAGTAATCAGAAAAATTATTAAAACTTGTGGTGTGGCAAAATGGGAAAGTGAATACCTAAGAAAGCAGCCATCTTGACATCAGGCAGCCTTTTCAGAAGTGACATATTCTATGATTCTGAAGCAATATGTCCTGGCTAATGAGACTAACTTCACCAGCCAAAAGCACTGTGTCATTAATGGAGTTACATAATCCCAATAACCTTAAATACAAAGACCTGAACCCCTTGCTTCATTCAATACCCTACAAGAATTGCAAAATGCAGAATTGTACTCTACCCTTGGCAGAGGACTGGCAAAAGCCCCGTGTTTTTCACAGCCACCTTTCATCCCAGCAGGCAGAGCTCATGAAATACTGCAGGGGATTGCTTCCCAGCTTACTTAGGTATTGGCCTTTCCACTAGTCACGGTTCGTTGGGTCTTGGTGGGTTTCCTCAGCAGCAGAGATGCCTGGCACCATCACGCACTGAAAAGCAACAAAGAGAGCTCAAATTGCTTCAAAGGACGTGGGATCTGCAGCCCAGGCTGACGGAAGCTGACAAAGAGCGAGGAAAAGTCAGGCTTCAGTAACTTTTAATGACAGTTCTTGTTAGGATTAAAACCACAACTCAGTCATCGTGCTGTGGTTCAGTCTGAAGGGGTGCCCATCACCCTTGTGCTGCAGGTTGCAGCACCGCAAAGGAGGCTGTTATCCTCAAAATTAATCAGTCAGAGCTACAGCAACAAGTGTGCAATGCTAAGATGCAAAACTCACTGCTGCCTGCCAGACTGGAGACTGATTACCGCCACTTCAGCCATCTCGTCTTGTTTGCAGGATCCTGCCTCACCTATCAAAGTGCATTTTTGATCCAAGTGGGAAAAATTAAGTTGTTTCAGCAAAGTCTGTCTTCATTCCCTTTCCCAGGCCCCCTAATCAGTCCCTGGAGTAATACACTGACTGGTGCAGATGGACACTTAGAAATAGCACTATCTGGAAAAATCACAAATAAATTGCCATCCTTCATTTGTCCCATTTCTTAGTGTTTATTTGGCTAACAAAAAGGAAGGTTTAACATTTTAGAAAGCTCTTATCATGCTTTCATGCTTTTACTGAAAATAAAAACTATTGAGGCAAAAATCAATTATCAGGATTTTTAGGAGTCAATGGCTTCCCAAGCTTTTGAGACTCTCCAGAAATGCCATATATTGGACCTTTTTTTTCATCTGTCCTTGAATATCTTTTGGCTTTAAGAGTATTTTGTCTGCCAATATCACAGACGAAATCTGTCCCAGTCTTAGTACATTGGCCATATCTTCTCTGATCCTCTACTGAAGATAAACTCTCCTCATCATTCATCTCTCAGTAACTTTCCTGTGTCAAGAATGGACTACAGTCTCATTAAATGAGTGAGACAAAGTGAAAATCCAGCTGTTGATGTTTCTCTTTTTCTGAGAAAGAAATTATCTTTATTTACTATGATTTGTGCTACAATAGGTCGTGAAAGCCCCAGTGGAGACACAAACCCTTGGACAGGGCTATAGATGAGATACAGTTACACATCCTGAAAGTTTACAGCCTAAAATAAGAACACAAACATCTCTCATGTTATTGCAGATAAAGAAACTCACATATCATGAAATTAAACAGTCCCAGAGGGAGAAAGATTTGCTTGGGTCTGTGGATAAGATCAGCAGAAATTCATCCCCTGTGAGCATCAGTATAAAACACAAGCTTAGAACAACATCAATTACCATACATTTAATAATTTTAATGATGTATACTTCATCTGTGCCTCATTTAACATCAGACTGGCCCATCTATTTCAGTGGTGAGACATCTCTATGACTGGATTTCTGCTGTACTTCTGATAGAATAAATTTTATCCTCAATTCCTGTTTCTTGAGCATTTTCGTTCTGTAAAATAGCTCTTTGTAACAGTTACCTTGAACTCATGACAGCTTCACACCAAGATTTCAGAGATATTATATGACTGTTACTTTAACATCGTTTGTACATTCAGTTCCACGGAATTATGAAATGTAATTATGAAAAGGGGTTTAAGATAATTTGTGTGTAAGACATTTCACAGTCACTAGCAACCTCAGCAAAGCCCTGTTGGACCAACACGGGAAGGCAGAGAGAAATGCTCCTATTTTTCTAGTGCTCTGGAGTGTTTTTCCCATTTGTTGATTCTAGACATTTCTTTCAAGCAAAATCTAGTTCTGAGAGCATGGGAAATCGCCCTAGATTTACATTCATACACTGTAGAGGAAAAAACCCTGATCCCGCACAATAAATCATTTTCCATTTCATTTCAATATGCAATCACATGATGGCACACTAGGGAAAATGGAAATGTAATGGTATTGCAGCTGCACATGGGCACACCGGCAGAAGGAGAAACCCAAGATAATACTGAGTTCAGAAGTTCAGATCCCGCAGCTCAGGATTATAAAAACTGAATTACAACCTTCACTGGACTCAAATCCTTAGAGCAACTACTCCCCTGCCATACACACATGGTATCTTTTGTTCTACAAGCAAAATAACTGGGGTGCTTAGAAATGACTGCCTTCAGGCATGAGTGTTTCTGCCCTTTCCTCACTATTCTCAGTAATTTCTCAGAAGAATCATGAAGTTGTTCTTTCTCTCCTAATTATGGGAGTTGCAAAACACACAACACACTAGATTCACAATACTTCATAATGGAAATGTCATAGCAATCGCATGATGCATGAACACATAATAATGGCTGCTTTTTTTTTCAGGAATAAAAAAGCCCACACAGTGAACATACTTTTAGCAATAGGTAAAAAGCCATTGGATTTTAATGGCTCAGGGTGTGAAAATTCAACATTTAACCTCAGGTTCTCATCATGTTTGGATGGAAGCACCACTCCTAAACCAAAATGGCTACCAAGCAGGTTGGAAGAGCTGGGAGGAGAGAAATGCTCTGGAGAATGTGCAGAGTCGAGCTTCTCCTGCAAACTCATGCGCCTTCACTGGGCGACAAACTGAGTGTCCCACAAACACCACCTCAACCAGGGTAAGGATTTGTAATGTATCTCACACTGCCATGGGTATTTGTAGGAAATTGAGCTCCCTGGGGTCTGATGCCCACCCTCTCATGCCCTCACCCTTGCTCCACAGCTCAGAGCAAGCAGAGCCACAATGGGAATCTTTCCTGATTGTTGTTTTCATCACCAGTCCTGAGTTTCTTCGCAGTTTTAATTCAGAACAGAGCCTGTAGCAGGAAGATTTGCAGAGAGGACAAGGGTGCCCTATGTATCACCTAGGAGGGCTCTTGCCCACCATAGCTGAAACCATAGAGAAGAACTTTGTAGGATTTCACCAAAGGAACAGATCTGAAGGAAAAGACAAAAAGAGACTCTGAAGTAATTTATCAAAATGGTGGGTTTGTTGCCATGACTTGCTGCTACGCTCCTTTCTGATAGTGATCCAAGGAAACTGCCAGACAGTCAGAGGATGTGTACTGAAAGGGTTTATTGACTTGTGTGGCCCCAGAAAGACCTAGCTGGTGCTATGTACAGCAAGTTTCTAATTTATTTTCATTTGCTATTTTCCTAAAGATATTTTCTCCTCATCTATCTCCCTTTTGCATCTGAGAACCTAAAATTAGGCTCTTAAACCTGAATGTAAGCCCTCAAATAAAGGTTGCCAAACACTGCAGTAGGATTTGGCAGCACTTGGACTATTAATGAATTCCTCATTGCAGGAGACATCTCACTGCAACATGACAATGTATTTTTAACACAATTGATTTCACCCCAATCCAGGGAAATGAGCCGAATCCAATATTCACTAGGCCTCTGCCTCACAGGAGATGTCTATCACAATCTGGCCAAAAGCACTGCAACAGTTATGTGTCATTGTGATTTAGCAAATGCAATCAAACAAGAGAGTTACTGAAATAAAGTCACTGAAATCTACTTCCTCCAACACAATTCACATAGTATTTCTAAATTTATTTTGTTTCTCATCCTTAGGAATCACTAGAACTACAGCTCACCTCTTTTAACTCATCATTTCTGACTCTTTTGGTTGACCCACTACAATCTCATGCCATTCCAGCACCATCTCACTACCAGCAAAAACTATGTAGCAATTTGTACTATGTATTCCCTTTTCTTTCTTGCCTAGATTTTCATAAAACGCTTCTATTCTTACACAGTCAATTACAACACACTGAAAAAAGCACTTTGAAAACTTATTTCTTTCCAGTAGGGAAATAAATAGCTTTTGCTACTGCTTCATTTATAGGATCAATCCCCTTCAGAGCTTGCATAGATATGTTTTGCCGAGCGCTTATTGCATTGCCTGTGATTTCCACTCAATGGACCCTGAAACAAACAAAAATCATAATCTTTTCCCTCCATCTATCTCAGACAATATCAGAGAGTATAAAGGAACACTCATTTGTCTTTTTTAAAATGATATTTTAATTACTCATGCCATGCCTCAGCAAAATGGCCAGCCTTTTGTTAAAATGGGGCTTAATTGAATTATGAAGCCTTCGTGGGACCCTCGCACATAAAGCGCTTTTCTTCAGACTTTCAAGACCTAAATTTGCAGTTGGCTCCTGACCAGCGCACTCGAGCAGATAGGCACGTAGGTAGCGGGCAGACACCGTGTTGATGAAGTAATCATAGTTGACTGCCTCGCCTGTGCTATTCCACAAATACACCCGCAAACAAAAATTGGACATGCATGTTGGTTTTTATTTTGAATTCATTCAAAAAAACAAAACAAAACAAAACAAAAAAACCCAAACCCCCAACAACACAAAAAACACCCCAACCCAGCCCTTAGTATGTCAGAAAGCATGGAGACACCTTCACGGACTGTTGGCTACGCCTCAGCAAAGCTGTACAACTGTCTGCTAGACAAAAAAGAGACTGATGCAGATACCTTAATAAGCATCCCATCTGTGAGGTCATCGGGATATTTCAAACAACTTTCAGCTCTCATTAGTTTAGCGGATTCCACAGGCATGTCCTTATCTTTTGTAACCTTTGCAGCCAAACTTCCTGGGAAAGCCTCTGAGCTGGTTGACATTCTTACCCATGGGTCAGTCCGCAGTAATGAGCCACCAATTTATGTGTCCTTTGCACTCACAGGCAGTATATGTTTATATTAACCTTTATGTTGTGATTTTTTTTCTTTATCCATGTAATTCTCTGGGTTCTACCATGCAAATCTCATTATTTCTAATAGGCTGCAATTAGGATATCCAAGCTGTTGATTACAGTCACTTAGAACAGTGGAGGGTATTTTCCAAGAATAAGTGCTTTTTCTACTACATTAATGATGGAATGCGCCACAGAGATTATGCCGGAAAAGTAATAATGAATGGTGGAGCTGCAGCCTAATGGAAATCCTTATCAGCTCTCTGGTTTTGTAACTACAATTAACACAGGAGGTATATAGCATATTGCTTCACATAAAATGCGCTACGCATGACATTGCAACGAAATGAGATTTATCATTTTTCAAGTCTGCTAAGCCTGAATGAGTAAATGGGTATTTATGACAGTTTCTTACAGTTTTGTGCACTTGAAAAAGATAAAGCAGGTTCATCAGCACTTGCCCACATGTTAGGTCTTTATCGCACTAATGAGTACCCCCTTAAAGAGGATGTTGTAATGTTGTTTCCTTTTCTAAGAACTCGCATGTCTGTATTCAGAATTTGTTGGGCTGAAACATTCTGCTACTTAAGGTACAAGAGGGTAACGTCCACAGTTCTTATTCAGATCTTTCTTTGGCTGCTGCTGTTTTCTGAGCTTTGCATGAAGGGCATTAAGTGGAAAAGGAGAACTAGTGAAGCACTGGTAGCAGATGGATGCAAGTATGAAGAAGTGAGAAGAGATGCCAAGGAATATTTATCTTCAGGACCTTAAAAGGTAAGCCCAAAACTTTTGAATAAGATGCAAAAAGCAAGGGCAGCTCAGGAGTGAGCCAAAAGGTGTGTGCGTGTATATGATTGCAGGGGTGTCTGGCCAAAGCAAGATGAAGAGACAAACATGATGTCGTGAAGAAAGTGAAAAATGGAGGGTAAGTGAAAAATACTGCAGTATTTCAGGGGTGGAATAGTCAATACCTGGACTAAGATTTTGGTGGGAATGCTGAAGTAGCAGTAAAATAAGGAAGAGGTCACAAAAAAAGGCCTGAACAGGAGCAGTGCAAGAGGGGAGTAAATCAACAAAGATTACCATTATCTGAAAAGCCCAAAGCTTGGCAGGGCAGTAGTAAAGGTTAGGAAAGACAGAGTAGAGAGAGAGAGACTGATTTCACATGTGGATGCACATGGCTATATTCTGATCACATTTTGCATTCCAGCTGTCTTCATTTTGGTCTGCTGTAAAGTGAGCATAAGGTTTATTTCCTCCTCTAGTAATCTTCTTTTTCCAGCACTGTGTGTTGGATCACTTGATGCACAAAACATTCTTTTCAAAGCAAATAGAAAATATTTATGAAGCCCCCAAGGGCCAGAGTAAGGAAAGGAAAATTTTTCATTCCAGATTTTCCCAGATACCACTGCCTGAATAGGTTCCTCTGCCTTCCCATAGATTGCCACAAAATAAAACCTGAAAAAATCTGTTAGAAAGCATTGATCACACCATATTCACATAACCAGGAAGAGCCTTGAATTTGGATATAACAAGATCTGCGGGTTTGATAAAAATTCCTCTCATTTCCTCCTTGATGTCTATCTAACATGCTAATTTTATTCTGCCTTGAATATTTACAGCTTACAGTAGACACCAAAAATGTCTTTTCTGTTTGTACTTTCCATAACCACCCTTTCACACGGAGGTTTCTTTAGAACCCCATAAATTATCTGCTCTCCCAGACAGGCTCACTTCTACATTTCTCCCTTTACTCTTTTTGTACTTACAAATCTTGTAAAATATGACCTTTAAATTCAACTATTATAACATGCTTAGTGATATTTAGTTGTATTTTCCTGTTGGTTTTCATCTTTACAACTTGAGCATGCAACTTGACTCATGTAGAGTCAATAAAGTGTTCCTTTCACTTATCCACAAAATAGGAGTAGCTCACATCTGAAAAGGGAACTTCAACCACAGCAAAATCCTTTTTTTTTGTTTCAGAGAAAAATGTTGCTGTGAGTTAAACACTATGTTTTCCTGATGCAAACTTGATGCGATTCAGAAGAGACAAGAGAAATGTATTGCTGCACCACAGAAAAAGTGAGGTTGAGGAAGAGAGGTTGAATAGCCACTTCTGGGCAATGACAACTAAATGTAGATAGTAGGCAACACTTTTCAAAAGACTTCTGCAAAGATATAAAACAGTATTTGCATCCAGAAAGGCCATATTTGCCTAAAAGATTGAAGATTTGTTTATGGTTGATGATCCTATAGTAGCACACACAAACCATTAATGAAACACAAGGTTTTTGCTGTGGATGTCCTCCAAAGACGTTCCCAATATTTTGTGATACAGCATATTGAATTTTGGAACTGATGGAAGTATAGAGACATCTAGAAGGAGAGCAAATTTAACCAAAATGTTCTAACCAGGTCTTGGTCTCCTCTCTTAAAAAGTCTTCACAGGAATACACCTCATAGGAGTTGCAGTAAAAGCAGAGGACAATGTTTTAGGCAGCTAAGACAGCAATATATCTTGTGTTTATTTGAACTGATACCTTTCAGACTGATTATTTACAGCATCATTGTGACTGTTCTGCAGAACCAGGTTAAACAATACGATTTAGTGCTTCCAGAGGCAGTTTAATGACAGGTTGTCAATAATCAGTTCCCTCATCCCAGTTATTTGGGAAGTGACTAATCTGTAAAACGTCCTTTCTCTCTGTTTCCTGGAGGGTCCCAGAGATGCAATAAAAGCAGCTTTTCTTCCAGGAGCCTGGCATAGCCTCGCACGCTGCCAGTCATCTCCATCTGCAAGGGCACACAAACACTGCGTGGTTCTGACTCCACAGAGCATTGACCTCAAGATGCAGATACGTGCTTAGTGATACAAAGACTTACACAAACGTAAAAAAATGTAAAGCAAGTAAGATCATCAGGAAGAATAACAACTGCTGTCAGGAACCTGACTTTATGCTCTGTAAGATAAACAAAAGCAGCATTCATGGGTAATTATTAGCCCTCCTGTGTCCTTCATAGATTAATTACTCTTTTGTAAGGTGTTTGGGGAGGGTGGGGGAGGGGCAGACATAGTCTAGATCTCAATTTTAGTAGCTTAAACATGGCTGTTTAAAGGCATCTAAACCATGTTCTGGATCTCTTTTCCCTCAGATGTCACCCAGAAGTTTATGTATTTTCTGTAGATTCTGTGTCATTTTTGTATGTCTTACACAGCTGTCTCATATCCATATGTATGAGAAATTAATCATTCAGGAATGGACTAGCAAATTCCTAGAGCATCTCAGAGTCTGCAGAGCAATACCCTGCTGGCCCAGAGGAAATGAAAGTTGTTGTGATATGAAGGGGCACCTCCTTCAGCAGGTGATAGTCTAGATTTGTCAGTAAGCAACAACAGCATGTAGAG
>VYZS01036426.1:1719-15470 GCA_013400695.1 Neodrepanis coruscans
CTGGATCATAACTAGCAGGGCCTGAGGAATGGGGAAAGTGTGTCTCTTTGCTTAAATATTACCTTTTTTTTTTTTTTAAATTCTGCAGGAGGACGTGTGTTTGCTAACCCTCAGGACTGTGCCCAGCACCTGATGAATGGAGACACGCTGAGTGGAGTGTACACCATCTCCATCAATGGGGACCTCAGTCAGAGGGTGCCCGTGTTCTGCGACATGACCACCGACGGAGGCGGCTGGATTGTGAGTAGCTGTGTTGTTGTCCTGCACGTTGTCCCCATCACAAAGTAACCAAGCCTCATCCCACTGGCAAAGACAAGCAGCACAGGAACGACAGCAGGCTTAATATCACACGCTTCATTTCCCACGCCATGGGGAATGGCCCACGCTCTGGTAATAGTAGTTACACTTGGAGAACTGCCCTTTGATTTATTTGACATGTTTGCAGTGCTTCTGGAGAGGAAAATCTGTGAGTGAAGCTGATTTATTGTTCTAGAAATGAAATTAATGGCTGGTAGCTTTCACGGGGAATGATTCAGGCTGCCTGCAGTAGGAGGGTGTCAGGCATTGCCCCGATTGAGTCTGCACAGGAGCACTTTAGAAACAAATGCCTGTTTGCCTTTTGAATTGCACAAACGCTGCTTGTCTTGACATAGATGGACTGACAGCGTAAGTAAATAATGCCATGGTGCTTAGATCTTATTCATGTCAAACACTTACACACATTACACAAAACCCTGCTAGATGTATAGTCAAAACCAAAAAATGGGCTTCTTCAAGTGCTGATTTCTAGCCAGTTAATTTCCCTCCATCTCACTCTGCTTCAGAGCATCCCCTTGGATATCACAGAAATAGCCAGCTGAAAGCAGAATCATGTTCTAGAAAAACAGAGGCAGCATATGTTGGGTAGAGCACAAAGCTCAAAGGCCAATTCCATCCTATTCTCACATTGATTTGCCTTGGACATTATGTAACACTCACTCTTTTGTTTCTCCATCTGCACATGAATTAATTGCATGGCTGCAATTAACACTAACTAGATGGGCGTCACAATTTTCTCTCATGAAAGGCACAATGGAAAGACAAAGTGCTATCTTTATTTTGTGTGTCCAAAGCCCAACAAAGACATTCCTCATCTCCATCACACTGATTTTCCCCCTGGTCTTCCTCCACCTTAGGTCTTCCAGCGGCGGCAGAACGGGCTGACTGATTTCTTCCGGAAATGGGCAGATTACCGGGTTGGCTTTGGAAACTTGGAGGATGAGTTTTGGCTGGGTATGACCTTCACTGGTTGTCTCATCAATGTGTCAAACCCAGGCTCCCTGTGCACTGTGCTGCTGACCTGTGCCAGCTGTTGGCTCCTTGCCTTTCACCACATTCCTCTACATTCCCTCAGCCAGTTTTCCTTCTGTTCAGTCCCTGCCCTTCACATTAGAAAACACACATTGACTCACACCTAAAAGCACGTTGTGAAGGTCAGCAGCTCCCTAATTTGCTCCTCCTAGAAGAGGAGTACGCTGGGACTTTTCATGGAGCAAACCCCATCATCCTCCTTTGGATGACTACAGGTTGCACTGGTGGCATCTACAGTGCATAGACCTCACCTGGCCTTGGCCAGCAAGCCAGGTGTCCAAAGAAAGTACCAAAAGGGTGAATGGGACATGCAGCACAGTTCTGAAGTTGAGTGTGCTCCCCCAAAACCTGAACTCAAGCCAAGGCCAGCCCTGCAGTGTAAACACACTCTGGCTTATACAGGAATTTAGCAGCAACATGAGAAGTACCAGGGCTCCAGAGCTGAACATCCTCAGCTTCAGCAGCATGGAGAAAGCTAAAGTTGGGCCTTAAACCCACCTCCCATAGCCAGGGGGAGAGGGGACAGAGAGCTCAGCCCCCAGCAGTGCCAGAACAGACTCACAAGAAATGCTGCTGCTCTTCGATTCCTCTCCTCACTCTCATCTCCCACATCTGTTTTATTTGCCGAGAGCTTTCCTTGTTTGCTCACAGAGCAGATCCAGGCACCGGGTCTCAGCAGGTGTTTCACTGTTTGTCTCAACAGGCTTGGACAACATCCACAAGATTACGTCCCAAGGGCGCTACGAGTTGCGGATAGACATGAGGGATGGTCAGGAAGCTGCCTACGCCTACTACGACAAGTTCTCCATTGGCGACGCCCGGAGCCTGTACAAGCTGCGCATCGGGGATTACAATGGCACTTCAGGTACAACCTCATTGCTAGCAAGGATCTTGGGAAATCCTGGGGCTGGTGGGTCTGAGACTGTAAAGGAAATCCCAACAGCAAAGCTTACTTGTCTAGAGCAGTAAGACACAAACCTATAGTCCTTTCTGACTTCCCGCAGTCCATCATGTAAACCAGGCTGACAAATCCTGCTGAGGACACAAGGAATTTTCCATTGGGGATTAGATGTTTAATATCAGAGACATTGCTGTTCAAACAACCAGGTCAGTCATCAGAGATGTCATCTCACTTGGCAATAACAGCAGCTGTCTATTGATGCCATGCTGGAGGGTGTATTTATTGCCTTTCCACAGCTATGGAAAAATCTGAAATCCTCTGCGTCGTTTCCTCATGTAGAGGCCAAACACTGGCCACTTTTGCAAGGACACTGGCACACCTGCTTGCTTGGTTGATGCAGGAGAGTTAGGCTTTGCCCACCAGAAAACTGTGGGTGATTGAGAAAGGGCACAGGGGTCTCTTCCCAAGAAGGGGGAGAGGGGTACAAGTGCAGTTCCTTTAGATGAGATAGACATGCCCAGTGCAAGCCTCCATGACAAAACTTCACCACCCACCGTGTACTTAGAGAAGAACCCCACACATTTAAGATGCAGGAATTTTCCTATTCAATACCTGGTAGTAGCCACGGGAAGAGAAGCGACAGGAATCTTGGTTGTGTGTAGCACAGCAGTTACTCTAACTTTAAATCCCAGGGTACAAGGCAGTCAACCTACTGGCAAAAATGCCAGTAACATGTCATGCAGACATGATTCCCTCCCCTTCCCCACACAAGCTCTTCTTCTAACCATCCAACCAAGGAGCTTCTGCTCCACCTTGAGCAAAGGGAGCCAAGACTTGACAAATGGTTCATTGCCAAGAGGTTTTCTAGCAAGTCTCTCCATGGCTGGACTGCAAACAACCAGCATGGGTCCACTTCATGTTTCCTTAGGGGACACCAAGGAGCATGTTAAGAATGTATCCTGTATGTACATCACCCAATTCTAATAATGACCATATTTTCCTCTAGCATTTCTTTCACCCAAAAGCACCTCTCTAGTTCCTTAGCGAGGAGGTAAGATGAGGTTGGTGAGTTTGGTGGATTAAGACATCACACACCTTCCTAAAGCTTCTTCCCCTTTTCCAAAGCTAGATAAGGTGGCCAAGTATCTTGGTTCAAGAGATGAATTCTGGGTCTCCTTTGGGAGAAAAAGCTCCCTTTGGCTAACAGGAGGGAAGGAAGTTGAAAGAATCTTGAAGTTATATAGCAGAGCCAAGCCTCAGGAAATCAGGGATGCCAAAATATGGGATTGAATTAATTTCTGGAACACTGAAATTCATATCCAAACCCATATAGCAATTTATCTGACAAAGTCAAGCAGCCTCTAGGATTTGCTATGGTCTGCACTGATCCTAAACAGACAGCAGAGGACCTCAGATGAACCAGTTTTGAGCAATTCCAGTTAATGTTATTCACAGATCATCAGCTGCTTGAGCCATTGATTGGCAGGCTACCACATAACCAGAAAATCCTAAATTCCTTTTGAAAAGACCAGATAACTCAGACTCCATCACCTTTAATGGCCCCTCTTCCCACAGGGGACTCCCTCACCTATCACCAGGGCCGCCCCTTCTCCACCAAGGACAGGGACAACGATGTTGCCGTGACCAACTGTGCCATGTCCTACAAAGGCGCCTGGTGGTACAAGAACTGCCACCGCACCAACCTCAACGGCAAGTACGGAGAGTCCCGGCACAGTCAGGTAAGGGCAGGCCTGTGGTGAAACCTTTTGACATTTCTCCTAGGGGTGCATGACAGCAAGCCTGGGCTAGGGCTGCAGCTACATGGTCACTATGCCAGGGTCAGGAACTCTGGTGGGGTGACTCCACACCAGCAGATAGCACCTTCAAGCCATCTAGGCTGATGCTTTGTGCCTCAGAGTGTCTGCCATCATCATTTGCTGTGGCATCTTTTTGTGTTACTTTAAGAAAAATATAGCTACATGAAACTCTATCAGGAACCTTTGAGCAGTGGGAAAAAAACCAATCAAGCCATAGCAGCAGGAGAGTTTCTTGCTCCTGCTGCAGCAAGTTCTTCCTTCTGGCTTCTCCACAGTAGTCAGCTTTATTTCCTTCATCTCTCTCTCACTCTAGTTTATTCTTAAGGTTTTTCTTTACCCTCTGCCTTTCTCTCCCTCCTGCCAGGGCATTAACTGGTACCATTGGAAAGGCCACGAGTTCTCCATCCCCTTTGTGGAAATGAAGATGCGACCTTACAACCACCGTAACATCTCTGGGAGGAAGCGACGGTCCCTACAGCTCTGAGCCAGCTGAACCCCCTCCTGCCTCCCACCACCTGACCTTTTCTGTCATTTGTTTGTATTTTATAATATGAAAAGGGGAAAAAAAAATACTACTCGTCTGAGATAGCAACCTGCCCCTCACAAATGCTGGAGGGAGCCACAGCACAAGGAAAGGCCGTGGGAAAGGAACAACCTCACTGCTTTGCATCTGTCCCAGAAAAATACCAAATTTCCAGTCTCCCTAACCCAGTACTCTGGCCCTTAACATGAGAAGAAAGAGAAAGAGACAGATTTTTTGATATTTTTTTAAAAGACTTAGAAATCCCCAGCAAACCCTGTTAGAATGTTTGTCATGGCAGACATGACAAACATAGAATGTTTGTGGCAGAAACCTTCCCATAGGGACCTTGGTGCAGCCATTTCCACCTCAGTCATGGCCAGGGATGCCCGTCCTCTCCCTGGTTCCCTGTCATCTCCTGGCAGGAAGGTCCTAAGCTTCATGTCATCCTGTAGACAAAACTCTTCCAACAGGCAGAGGCCTGTCTCTCCCCTGTGTGCAGGCTCTGGACACATGGAGATCAAGTGAAGATGAGCAAACATAAGGCTCATCCCATCTCCAGTATTCACAGATCCCACCAGGAGAGCTTGGTGAATATCTGCATATGTGGGTAAACCGCAGAGTCCACAGCTCACATCAACATGTCCCACCACAACCAAAGTTGTTCTCATGGGCATGGGGTGTAGGGGAACAAGAGCTACTCCATCATCCCAAAATGTATTATTCACTCCTCTGAGCTGAACTCATCCTGCTCCAAGTGCACAACATCTGTCTGGGTTACACTGACCTTGATGGAGAAGAAAGGACTTAAATCAGAAGACCTGGGAGAAAAATTGTTACTTGTGGTCCTGAAGTCTAGGGCCTATTTCCTCTGTAATTTCTGCATTCCACTGCACTCTGTCTCAATGAGGTCATTGGTCCCAAACCAATGACTCTCAGAGAAGGAGCAGCAACCAAAAGATACCACACAACTGCAGCTCGGCCTGAAGTAAACAGCTATCACAGTCCACGTGCTCCAGTTCATGGACCTCCATGCGCACAGGGAATGATGACAACACAGCCAAGGGAAAACAAGTGAAAGCTGAGGAATTCCCATTCCCTTCCTTCTTCTACATTATCCCTCTTCAATGCCATCAGAAGAGGGACACAAATCTCAGTGCCTTGGTATTACCATCTCTCTTAACAGGAGATCAATTATTTCCCCTCCTGGAAGAAAGGCTTAGTCCATTCACATTCTGGAGCACTTCAAAGCCCTTGGAAGAATTAGTGAGTTCACTCTTCCCACCCTAAAATTCTCCTGTCTCAAGGAAGATGGAGCCTTCAGATAGCTCTGGCTGTGCTCTGTTGTTATTGACACCTCCACATAACCCCAATGGCTACGATGATTGAGCCACTCCTCTGCCGAGGGCTCTGATCAATGCTGGGCATTGTTGCTGGCTGGTCTTGGAGAAGGGACTCATCCCACTGTCCAAGGACAATCAGCTCATTACCGGGTTCACAGACAAAGGAACATTACAAATGCTAAACACTGCTTTTTGATTTTATCACACTGAAGCTGCTTTGTCTAAAAACATCTTCCAGATGGCAACATAAAGGCATCTTTGCAGTAGCTTATAATTCAGGCCAATGTCTCTTTCATGGGCCACACTCCTGAATGTCCTGACGTTACTCACCACGGCTGCAGAGCTGAAGAAGGGCATTAAGAGGGGAATGCAGCCTCCTTGTCCATACCACACACTGACACACGAAACCACAGCTCACCCCAAGGTCAAGATTAGATACAGGGTCCAGCCCTTCACATGGCCAGCTTACAAGCTGCATTCTGACCTGAAAAAAGGATGCTGTAGCTCAGCAACATCTCATATGTAAATGAGGCATCTCTTCTTACTTCCCATCAATATCAAATCAGGCAAGAAGTCAACCAGTTGATGAACAGGTCAGTCAGAGGCTGCAGATGATGGGATGACTTGCAGGACATAGCCAGTGTCACAGATGCCAGCATGTCATGCCTCCTGAGCACCTGGCTCTGTTTTAAGTCCCAAAAGCCAACAAAAAGTGGCAGATGGAACTGATGAAAAACTAAGAAGCTTCTTAGTAGACCAGCAGAGTGAATTTTTCCTAACACCATCAATAATTTATAGGCAACCTGTTTTGGATGGTGCTGTTTGCTTACCTCCCTAAGTGAAAGGAAAAGACATCAGTGGAAACTTGGGAGCTCATTATTCAAAATCAAGCAGAAGGCAAGAGACCTCTCTTTTCAAACATACAACTCAAAGAGAAAATTAAAGTATGACAAGCTTTTCCAGGAGGTTCCAAAGGAGATCCTCAGAAAGGCTGACTATCCTCTAGACAGGCTTCCTGACATAGATCTCTCCCTCCTTCCTCTTCTCTGTCATCCCTTTTATAAGTCCTGTAACAAGGATGAGGTGGTCCAGTTGTCCCAATTCCATAGTTGAGTAGGAAGGACACTCTTGGAGACAACATCCAACCTCACAATGCCAGTATATACCAATGCTTGTCCCTGATCTTACACATGGGTCCAGAGTATTGTCTTTCCACTACCTTGGTGAAACACAGTTGCTAAAATCTTTAAAGAAAAGACTTCTGCATGTCATGGTTTTGTGCTGGTGATAACCCAACCCAAGCCCAGGTACACCATCAGCAACAACAACACAAACATTTGGGCCATTGTTCACATTGTCCACAAATAAGATACAATTTCCCAGAAATTTATTTTTCCTCACTGCCTGATGATTTTTTTTTGGGGGGGGGACAAAGCTCCTGACAACAGTTTCAAGCAAATTTGTGCTTAATGTTGATGCTATGGTATGACCAGCTGATTAAGTACAGTTTCTGCTCACCCTCCATCATCCTTTCTGTGAATTCATTCTCCAACCAGACCAAGTTTGGCCTTGAAATTCCCAGAAGCCAAGTCTGGATCTGGTGAAGTACTCATCCTGAGAAACCTTGGCTCCATCATGTGAACCATCACTGGGCACTGGAGGCTTTGCTGCCATCCTGGGCTCTGATGGCCCAGGCTTGTCCCAGAGCCCAAAAAGGAACCTGAAGCTGTTACCCAAACCACACCATCCACTGTGAGACGCCATCTCACACAGCAGGAAGAAGCACATAAGGTTCTCCACACAGCCCAGGACCCTTGCAGCCTTTCAAAGCCACCTCTTATTTCTAACCCCAAAATCCCAGAAGCAAATCCCAAACATCAAGGGACTCCAAAATCCCTGGAAACATCAAGGGACTTCCTCATCTTTTGCCCAGTTTTCATTTCCCCGTTTCCCTTCTCCAAGCCCACCTTCCCATCGCACACTGCACTAAAACATAACCAAAGAAAACAGTATTGAAAGGAGAAGCTGCTTTTAGTAAAGTGATCCAGCAATTTATAAATTAATGGTTTTGAGGAGAGAGGCCAGGCTTTCCCCAATAGTAGATGGGTTTTGGCAGGAGGATATTGGAAGTGTATCCACACAAAGGTTGGGGAGAAGTCTTTGGTTCTACTTCTTATCTTTGCATTACTTTACCACAGGCATCTCAAAGCATAGTACCAACCTAAATGCATCCTTGCCCAAACCTCTTACCTCCTTCCCAAAGGGATGCCTACCCCAGCTGAAGTGCCAGGGTGTGGAAACCACAGCTCATGCCACCTTTATTCCCAGTGGTGCGGCAGGTGAGGGCTCAGCCAGTGGTGTCCCTGTGCCCACAGCAGGCTCAGAGTGACCTACCAAAATACAGTAAGAGCCAAAACACCTGCCTGCTGCATCACCTCCTCACCAGCACATGCCTTTCACGCCAACATAGAGCTGCCCTCCTGGTATGTCTCCACCAGTGCACCCTGGTGTGACCACACACCCTGTGACCTGTGTGTAACACCCACAAGTTTTGACTTTACCAGACACTGCCAGCAAAGAACTTTCACCCAGAAAAACACCCTTTAATTCACAGTTACATCCACTAACAAAGGGCTCTTTCCCAGGGCCAAGCAAGAAGCCCATCCCTATTTCGGCAAACCAAGTATCCTGGGATGGCCATAAACTCTAACAGAGCCCCCTGGGGACGACCAGCACCCTCCAGGATCACCTTTCCCTTCCTTAAACCCTGATGGTGGTGGCAGCTCCTTGCCTCTTCCAGAGGGGAGGTTTGGGATAAGTGGAGGGAAAGGCCCTTCCCTGGGGAGATCCTGATGCCCAGACCCACCTCAATACCCAGCCTGCAGCTCTCCAGATGTCAGTGGTTTCTCAGAAGGATGGTGACACAAAGACCTAAGCAAACAAACAAGCAGCCCCCTGTGTTACCCTGGAAATGTGTTTAGTATGTTAAAAAAAAATTAAAACCCATAAATAAGGAGGACGAATGGGGGCAAGAAAATGCTTTGGACAAGTTCCGATGAACTCAAACACATACCAATTCAACCAAATGAGGGGGAAGAGGAAAGCATATAAATGCGTAAATAAAATAAATAATATAAATAAATAATATATTAAACAACCCTCCCCATCCTGTAATGAAAACGTAGCTCAGAGAATGGGATCAACGCTTGTTAACCATTGTTAACTAGTATTTTTAGTCCTGACCGCTCTTAGGCTATGTATAGTTCCTTTTTTTAATGCATTTTCTATACATTAATAAAAGATACTGAAGGATTGAACTGTGTGCCTGTCCAGGAGTGGGGTGGGAGTGGGGTCCTGGTGCATCTAAGCCCCACAGCATCACAGCCCTGACCTCTTGATAAGAAGGGATGTGCATCTCCCTCCTTAGAGGTGCTCAAATCCAGGCTGGAGAAAGCCTTGAGCAACCTCATCCAACCCCAGGGCTGCCATGGGCAGAAGGAGGACCAGAGGCTCCTGAGGTCCTCCTTGCCCCAGCTATCGTGCTAAAATACATATCAATAAAGTGACCACAAAAGCAGGTCAGTGCAGCCAGTCTGTTAACCCCAGAAAGGCAGAGAGCTGCATTTTTTGGCCTTAGCCCAGCAAGAGATGTTTTGGTAATAATTTTAGCTGCTCCCATGAGCAAGAGAGGTTCTTGTCTCTGCATTTTGCAGCCAGAGAAAACAAAGCCATGGTATGAATTCTTGGGAGCAGAGTGAAACAACCCTGAAATCTTCAGTCAAAGGCATTTTCCTGATTTGAACCACAATCTATTCCCAACATGATGGAAACCCCACTAAAAAAACAAACTGGAAGGTTAGTTCCAAAAGAACATGCTCCCAGTGGAAAACAAAAAAAGAAAAAACAAACAAAACCTCAAAGTTGATTTGCAAAACTCACAGAGACAAGTACAAATTTCAGAAGATTTTGAAACCCTCCTCTTGTTTCACACACAGAATTTATTTTAAACTTCCTCGACTTAAGTTTTCTTGTTTGACACGTAGCCAGACAGGATGAGAAAGCCTGAAAGAAGCTCTTCCGCCAAACCACTTCAATATTTTCTAAATTTAATTTCAGAGAGACAAAACAGGGGAGTTTGCTTTGCAGCAGTTTCTCAACTTCTCTTTCTTGGTCCAATTTGCGAGACAAAAAAAAAAAGGAAGTTTTGAGAGTGGGGATCCCCCACCTCGGTCATGACCTTCAGTACACCAAAACCCAAGCCTGAAGCCTGATGGACTCAACTGTCTCGATTAAATGAACTTTTTTGTGTCTGAAGGTGTCAATACCAAAGAAGACCCTTCAGGCAAGCCCAGGGCCTCTCTCCTGTGGGTGGAGGAGCTGAGGGATGGAGATGGGTTGTGGATGGGGAGGAAGAGTTACCTGTACTGCTATTTGTCATCCCAGTCTCATTAAGCTTGGCCAAGCAGTTGACCCAACCCAGTGGGTTTCATTTATGTTCCCTTGTTCTCCACTGTACTCCCCATTCTGCATGTCTGTACCCCCTCATTCTCATGGGCCGAGTGATGCCCCCAGGACCTCTATTTCCCACAGAGCACCCCAAGAAAAGCTCACCTGGAGGACACACAGTCTTCCTAATGCAATAACCTGTCTCAAGATGTGGGCACCTATCACTCAGAGGTTGGTGCCCACAGAAGGCGGGTGCATGGGGGCCACAGCATCCCTGTGGACCATAACCCACCTCCCAGAATCACAGCCCAACTCCATGTTTCAGACAGGATGAGAGTGGGGTGAGGGCTGTCACAAGCCCCTTCCTAAGTGCTCCAAGTTTTACTTAAGCCAGGGAGGTGTTTTGCCCGCCACACTGACCCCGGGGAGCTCCTGCCCTTCCACAGCTCAAAGCTATGGCAACAATCTCGTCCTGCAGTATCACACGTGGGTGATATCACATTTCCAGCCTCTCCAAGGAGTACGCCTTCCCAGGCACACTACACTCCTTTTCAGGCACTTTCAGCATCACAGCGCCCCCCCATCTGCAGTTTATATAGAGATATTTCACCACGGCCCTCTTACCAAAGTCCCCTTCTTGCATGAGCGATGCTTGGGAACTTTGTCCCACCAGCAAACACCAGAAGGGCGTACAAAGGTCCTCAGCAAAGACCTTGGGCATCCATCCCAAACCCAGAGCTCGAGCAACACATTCCCAACAACACACTCTGCAACCTCAGCCCAAAAAACCCCGAGGGAATTGCTCACCTAAGAGTGGAAGGAGGGGCAATGCCTGCAGAACAGGGCTGGAGCAGGTCGATGAAGGGGCAGCCTTGTGCCACAAATTCACAGTTGCTTTATGCCTTGTGGGATGGGATTTTTATAGCACCATGTTTAACATTCTCAGATTTTAATTCCCCCTCATAAGATGTGTTCCTCATCCCTTTAAAACTCTCATTCCTGTTTTTATAACTCCTAGGGCTACAAGCTTTAAAGCTTAGTTATGTAGAGTGTAAAAAATATTTATAAATTATCTCTTTTAATCAAATCTAAATGTGGGGCTTTTAAATTTCATTGATTTGTCCCCTCTCCCTGGAATGAGGAGTGCTGTCAATGGCAGCCCACAGTCTTGTCCCCCTCCCCTGCACTACAGCCAGCAATTTTTCTGCTTCCAACATATTTCAACAAGCATAAAATCAATCATAGAACGGGTTGGATTGGGAAGAATTTTCAAACATCATCTACTTCCAACCCTTGTGTCCATGGCAGGGACAGATTCCACAAGACCAGGATGCTCAGAGCTCCATCCAACACTTCCAGGGATGGGGCAGCCACAGCTTCTCTGGGCAACCTGTTCCAGGGCCTCACCACCCTCACAGGGGAGGATTTCTTCCCAATATCCCATCTAACCCTGCCCTCTGTCACTGGGAGGCCATTCCCCCTTGTCCTGTCATTCCAGGCCCTTGTCCAAAGTCCCTTTCCAGATCTCTCAGAGCCCCTTTAGGCACTGGAAGGATACTAAAAAGTCCTTATCATACACGTTGTATCTGAGACATGATCCTGGCTGTGATTATAGCAGCACTTCTCTCCCTCCCAGCATTTTGGATTGCTTTCTGCTGTCAGTAGGGATGACAAGGTGTGCAGCCCTTCTAGAACAGGCTTATTTCCAAGAGAATGGCTAATCCTCTTGCTCCCACCCAGGTTACCCCCTGCTCCTCTGCAGGGATCAGCTTCTGGCTGGCAAGATGAAGCACACCAGGATGTGGGAACACAAGCTGCCTCTGTACACAACAGGCCCTTATCCTCACACTGTCCCCTGCATTTGGTGACATCACAACAAAAGCGGGGGCTGAAGGTAGTAACTCTGCAAATGGTTATGAGAAAAATCCTCCCTAAAAGCGAGAGAAGGAGGGGGATGAAGTGGGAAATCCTCCCTCAAAGAATTTTAGGAGGAGGTGTTGGAAATGGTCAGCTGGGAGAGGAGCAGCAGAGGGAACAGTGTTGGAGGAGCATCACTGGCAGCACTGTCCCCCTGCTCCTGGGGACAGTCTCTGTCCTGTCTCCTTGTCCCACATCCCCTTGTTGCATTCAAGTTGTGCTGAAAACAGTTGACATCTGCCTGTTCACCCCTCATATCAGTTCCTCAACCTCAACCCAAGGCTGCCTCCCCTCCCTTCCTGAGGGGAACTTTGCCCCTCCAAATACAGGAACCTGCTCTCCCTCACAGAGGGGCAGAAGGAGGCAAACCCCCCCCACCCCAGAGAAAGGTCTTGTGTGTTTTTTCCCCTCTTTCACCCACTACAATTTGCATTTTGCTCTCAGTTCCCTCCTGGGGGGTGGGTGAGCCCCTACAAAGCCCTGACACCCAGCTGCATCCTCCCCACTGAGCCCCTGGCAGCAAACAAGATGAGGAGCAAGAAGACTTTGAACTGTGAAGAGCAAAGGTCAAATAGTCCTATTCCCAGGCAGGAGCTAAACCCCAAGGGTAGCACAGAACATCCAAACAGCTCCAGTGCCACCAGCCAAAATCCTCATGTGGTTCTGAGTTCACCACAGATCTCTGGGAACAGCTACCCCCATGGAAGTGGCTTGTGGAGGGGAAGGAATAATAAAAATAATCAAAATACTAACCCTAATAGTAATTTGGCAGCTACTTATCATTTAAAAGCAGGATTGGTTCTCCCTGCCTGGCTCATCTGGGCTCTGATGACAGCCACTGATTGCTCCTCAGCATCATGGGGTTGAGCCTAAGGAAGGACTGTGCTGGAGGGGACAGCTGGCACAACTCGTTTTTCACCTAAAAATCAACCTTGGCAGATCAGATCCAACACTCATGTGGTATGGGACACCTCTATGAGTGGCTGCTCCAGGAAGAGGCATGAGCCAGTCCTTCCCATGACTGGGCGCACACACTGGTCCTTGGGAGCATGGGGCTGTGCCCGAGCATCCCTCACTCCTCTGCCTTGGGTTCACACCTTCCACAAATCCAGCCCTTGGCTGCTGCTGGTGATCCCATTTCCATGCCGAGAAGGAGCAGCTCCATTCACAAACGGGTTTTTCCTCCCCTGGCCTTCACGTAATGGATCCTTGAGCTGTTCCTAAAGGGGAAGGCACCACGTCACGCTTGGGACTTGCCCAGCCCTGGCACTTTCCCCACCTCCTGATGTGTCTCCTCTCCCCCTTACCCACCACCAGTGCTGCCCATAGGATTTCCTCAGGAAGGAGCTCCTGAAGGCTCAAAATACACAAAACAATCAGCTCTAAACCAACACAAAGCCCCTACAACTCTCCTCCTAAACACCAAAACATGCCCTGAGCAGACACGTACCCTCCTC
>VYZS01036437.1:0-16557 GCA_013400695.1 Neodrepanis coruscans
TTATGTGCTCTCCCTACATTCTTACCATGCATATTCGACAGATTTGGAAGCACTTATATCCATGAGGAAATCTAGAGGCTTTCCTGCTTTGCTCTTGCCCAAACATGAGACAGTTTCACAGCTTAGATTTTTGCTGTTTAAAATTAATGGGGGTAAAGCAGCTTAAAACAGCATCATTTCAATGAAGATGTGCCACTTTACAGCACCCACTGGCAGGGAGAGCTGACTTCAGGTTCCAAACCCACCAGAACATTCCAAGGCCCTTTTACCCACATCCTTTGGACAGGTGGGACTGCCTGACTACTAAAACCCCATCAAAAATGATAAATAATTCCCTGTACTCATTCTTCTCTTCCACAGCACACGGCTTTGATGTTCCACAATTCAAAAGGACTAGAAAAAGACATTTAGCAAAACATGTTCCTCTTTTCTGCCCCTGCAACAGCCTCAAGTTTGAAAGTCACAATCACTTAGGTAACTATTAATGTAAACACAGGTTTTAAAATTATTTAGGAAAGGGTATAGTGCCACCGCAGTTTGGGCATGATCCTTTTAAATACACTTCTCATGAGAACTATTTCCTCTTCAAAACAAAACATCACAACTATGGACCAAGCAACCTACAGAACTTCAAAATTCCAACCATTTCCATCAATATTTAAATGCAAAATGTAACAGTAAGTAACTGTACCAGAGCAGTTTTTAAATTAAATGAGTTCTGTAGCAATACATTGCTGGAAAAATATTGGACCTACTACAAACTAATGACAAGGAGACAGAGGAGCCTGAATTCCTCCCACTAAATTTGGAGTAGATGGTGATGAGTCCCAGCAGAGCAAGGCAGTATTACCAAATGTAGAGCCTCCTGAGCAGAACAGGAGTGGTGACGACCAACGTCATTAAATGGAATCCCTTGGGATTTACATTGTAATAGAACATTTCTGCAAGCACAGGAAAGTTCAGACCTTTGGCTCAGTGCTCACTGACTGTGCCTGTGTGACATCAGAACACCTAAACAACTGCAGTAAAGGCATCATTAAAATATGAGTTCAAGGACAATGTGGTGAAACTGGAACACAAATTCTCTAACAGAACCTCAAAAGTTATGAAGATACAGAAATTCAGCAAGTTGAACGTATCTGTTAAAATATCGAAAACTTATTTCTAACTTGGTGAATCTAGTTTCCTATCAAGGTTTGGGGATAGAGTGGCTGACCAAGACTTTTCTCATCTACCTTCCTCCTAAGGAACACCACAGAAAAGATGGGAAAACATGTTTTGGAGAATTCAGTGCATAATATTTCATAATAGAACTTCTGAACTCTTCTAATTTGTTTCAAGCTGCTGCCTGGAACTAAACAGATTCCAAACATTCAAAGACATTCAACAGCCGACAGAAACTGGCAACAGACTCTGCAGAGCTCTACAGAAAAGTAGAGCAGACCTCTATGGTCCCTAAGCTATTTGAAATGTCATTTCAGGGATCTGTTTTCATACATGGCAAGCAGTATGTTCCAGTTATTAGTTTCCCATTTACTCCTTTCTTGCAGCATGCAAAGTGCCTGAACTGAACACCTGGAATGGTTCAAGTGGAAGTTACTTTACCAGACTTGTTCCTGCTGTCCTTTGAGACTTATGCACTACATTATATATATATATATATATATATACACATTTTTGTCAGGAGAAGTTTATTTTACCATTTCTTGTGCAACATCATCAGGAGTTTCCTTCTCCAGATCAAAAGTAAACTCAATGGCTCCATTATCTTTGGGTTTTCCTTTCAGTTTCTTAGGATCTTCTACCCAGAGTCTTAAGGCAATAGAGGATTTTCTACCATGGTCTTCTTCTGCAAGTTCCACTCTTACCCCAGTATCTTCAGCAAAAAAGGCATGGCTTAATAAATCTTTAATTTCATATCTGCAAAGGATATAAAGAAGATTCAAATACTGCAAGTCAAGCAACTTCAGAAAGGTTTGGGACAAGAAACTGCTGTTAAAGGTGGAAACATTTACAGGATGTTTGTTGTTCACCAATAATGAATTTGTGTTCTTTTTGAAAAGACATGGGATTTCCCATGTTATCAAAAAGAAAATGAAACTGAAAAAATTCCCCGTATCACAAAGTTTCAGCAATATTCAAACACCACAAGCACACACAGAAATGCAGATTATAGCTTTGCTCAACTTTTCTTGAGCATCTGAGTGTAAATGGTACCAAAGAAGAGGTTCCCTCTAGATACTCAGTTAAGGTCCCTGAAAGCTGACTTTGTGAAAGTCATGAAATCCTGAGCACTAGACCAACTGGCAGAGACCAGTGAAAGACCAGGGTTTAAACCCAAAGCTGGAAACAAGGCACAATGTGTCTCTGTGTCCAGAGGCCAAAGGAATCTGCTACCCTTTGGGGCTGAGAGCCACCACAGCCCTTACCCTGACACTGTGTGTCAGGTAACCAGGAAATGATTTATATTTGCATTCCCATTCTATGTTTTCTCCTGCACAGGGGAGATGAAGAGACCAGAAAATCCACAGATAGTTTCAAAATCCCTGCATGCAGATTATTTAGTACCCAACTTGATCACTTAAAACAAACCTTTCTTCTTTATTTTTGCAGATGCACTCCCCAATTATCTCCTTAATTTCGGGATCAGTAACTTTCTCAAAGCTTGCTGGCTTTATACCCTAAAAGGACAGAGAAAAACAATTTAGTTTGAAAGAGAATTATAATTAATATATCTCTTCATTAAGTGTATTTTCCTTACATTGTACAGTTAATTCAACCCTTGGAGTAACTAATGCTTTCAAGCTGTTATTCTTAATACAAAATTGAGTTTAAGATTTACAGCTACTGTATTTCTAAGTACCATTGCACTCCCAAAGTAGTGCACCAGTTTGCATGAGCTCAGCCATACACAGGGCAAGTATCCCTTTTTCTTTACCAACCTTTGCAAATTTTACCTTCATATCCTGTGGACTCTGAAGTGAACATTCAAGAAACAGTTCATCTGAAATTTCCAAAAGAATCATTTTCTGAAATAATTCCTTTTATGTTTTTGCCTTAACTTTCAAAACATTAAATGAATAAAGATAAATAATTGTTTTTCTTCAGATAGCCAGTGCTGAGAATGAGTCAAAAATACCTTGGAATATTCCATATTTTTGTTTCCCCACAAACCTTTTGCTTTTTTATGATCCAAACACTCTCCAACACCCCCACTCCCTGAAAAAAAATTAAAAATCAACCCTAAAAACAAAGCAAGGAAGCAGGAGAATACAACCAACAGCTCTGCATTGCTATTGAATTTCCCAGGATAGTGTTAGAATCCCACTGGGAATGCTTGGTGGAGCAGGTGTAACCTATAAATCAAGTTAAATCTCTGTCAAATTTATCACAATCTCTGTCAGATCATCACATTTTTGCTGGGAATAGTTCTAGATTTGGAGCAGAAACCTGTGAGTGTGGCCTTTCAAGGAGAAAACCCAACTGTTCCTTGCAGAAGGAAACCTGGAGAAGCAGAAGTCGTGTCCCCACACTGGGAGCTGGGCCTGTAGGAGCAACAGAGACATTCTGCACTTCTTTAAGGTTAAGTGGGATTGTGTTAAGAAGATGGAGAGGATTTAAAAGAGACACACATAAACACTCCTAGGACAGTCAGGTCAGCTCTCCCAACCTTCTAGTATTTCAAGACCAAGATCTTAACTCAGCATGACCCACTTCAGGGTACAGAGCCTGGATAAAATAACACACAATATAAAAATAACCTATACCTTACCAACATAGGGAGAGACCATAGGAGAAGAGGTCAGCCAGCTCTCAGGCTAAATAACAGCTGACACATTTTATCATCATTTTATACACACAACCAAAATATACCAAAAAAATACCCCTGGGGAACACCTGGGCAGTGGCACAGATGTGGGTGGGGTCGAGTGTTTCCAAAGCCCAGGCTGTGGACAAGGAGGAAGGGATGTTCCATCTGGGACAGCTGTGGTTTCCAGTGAGGCCACCCCAGCACTCCCCTGTCCAAGGATGTCAGAGCAACCACCAGCTCCCCAACTCCTGGACATTGACAACTTCCTCCCATCCAGCTCAACAGGTTTCCTAGAAAGCCCTCCATGTACATATTCAGCTACAGATGACAAGTGGCAACATAAGAAGTTACCCTTTATTTGTGATGTCCATCTTTAAATCACAAAATAATTGATTGCCTTTTAAACTCCCATTAATATGTCCACCCACTAAAGCAAGATGCATATGGATGAAAATTTGACAAAATTAGTTTGAGAACAGATTATGCAGCTAAAGCTTATCACATAAGGACCAAAGTATTTCCAATGAAGTCCATAAGCAGAACTAAAAGGAAACACAATTTCCTCTATCTAAAAAACCCAGAATGTGATTAAGCACATAACTGAATGGGAACTGGACATTTAACTCCATTCAAATCCTTTTAAAGTTTCACCCTGAAATAACAGTAAATAACGGCTCATGCAGTGGCAGATAAGGAGCCCTGCAGAGTGGCTTACCCAATGCTGCCTTCAATTAAAAAAAAAAAAAAAGTTTTCAAAGAGTGTCTGCAAATAATTCACTGAATTAAGTCCTGAATAAAATTCATGGGTGAATTTCAGTGAGAGCTGGCAGCTCTCAGAGAATTTCTGAATATTCCAGCATCTGATTATACTTTTATTTTTTTATGAACATCTTGTTGTCATTCAAATCTCAGATTGTACTTTAAGCTTTATTTAATTAATTAATTTCAGGTCAACCACCACTCCCTTTTTGTCTTTAGAGTGAAATACGTAATTCATAAATTTTGAAAAAAAAAACCAAAACCCAAAATCAGAAGAGTCACACAAAGAGTCAGGTCCCCAGTTTTGCCTCAGCAGAAATCTGTGGAGATTCAAAACCACACATTCTTGTGGGAACAAACCAAAATAATCTGTACATGTGGCTGGCTTGCTGTGACCCACTAAAAAGAATTATTTGCTTAAGCAAACCTAAATCTTACTTAAGAGATGAGGGTTGAAATCTCGTGTATTTGAAAAATGTGTCAAAAGTCAGAGGAATGCCCAGCCTGCAAAAGCCCAGCCTGGCCCCATCTGCCGGGAGGAGCTTTTAGGAGAGCTCTGATACCTGAGTTAGAGATGAAAGAAAACAAAGCACCACTAAAAGGCATTTTTAGCAGGACTCCTCTGTAGCCTCATTCACCTTAAAGCTACAGGAGCTGTTCTCTGATGAGGAACAGTTAGAAGAAATCTTTGGTAATTCAAAATGGAAAGCAGGATAAATCTCTACTTTTCAGAACAGTCCAGTTTGCTGTAGGAAAACACTAATCTCTGTCTCCTGTGACAATCATCATGAAGAAAGGGTAATAAAGACCTAAAAGGGCTTAATGGCTTTAATATGAAGAAAGGCAGGTTTAGATTAAATCTACAAAAGAAATCCTTCCCTGGGAGGGTGGGGAGGCCCCGGCACAGGGTGCCCCGAGAAGCTGTGGCTGCCCCATCCCTGGGAGTGTCCAAGGCCAGGTTGGGGCAACCTGGGATAGTGGAAGGTGTCCCTGCCCATGGCAGGGAGTGGGACTGGGTGGGTTTTAAGGTCCCTTCCAACCCAAATCATTCCATAATTCTTATGAAAAACCACCAGCTGCAAAAGCTTAATGCTTACTGAAAAATATCCCACAAATACAAATAGTTTAATTGGGCGGGGGAAGCCACAACACCCACATACACAAAAAACCCCAAAATACCTAAGCTATAGAGGCCACTCAGGCCACACTACCTGCAGAGCTTCCAGCTGCCTAGAGCAATATATTGCTCACATGTCTGTGCACTCAAGGGAACCTGCCAACTGCTCTTTACAATTTTTATAAGCACTTCATGTGTATCTTAACACAAAGTGAATGTATGAGAGATAGCAAGAGGCATATCACAGTTTCTCCTGATTTAATTTTCTTTTACAGAATTCACAAGCCATCTCCAGGTATGTGGTTCAGCTTGAACTCTGATATGACTGGGATGGAGCAGGGAGGGACATGTTGGGCATCTGGAAATCAGCTTTCTCTGAAAATGGTCCTTTTAGCAGATCCCTGATGACTGATTCCCAATATTGACCTTACAAATTGCTTCCACAAAAAAAAACAAACAAGGTAACTCTTCAAAAACATTCTACTTTCCCTATGTTTTGAAGGAGCACTGTCCCTATGTTTTGAAGGAGCACCGACTCCTCTCTGAACATCCATTGTGTTCATCTGCTGAACAGCTAAGCTATGAATAGATGACTAAAACAAACAAACAGAGACAAAACATGGCAGTGAAATCCTGAATAGAGCTGCTTTGCCAAAGTGTTTTCTCCCTGCCCATATGCTGTAGGATGCTTTTGTTCCTTACTCTTCATTAACCTCTCCAAGGCCATCTCACTTCTCCCCAGGGCGAGGTCCCTCCTGACAATGAAGGGGGCTTCTATTTGCCATCACACCACTCATCTCATCCATTTAAACAAAAGCCATCTGTCTTCCCTGAGCATTCCCAAGGAAACATGGCACCAAAATCAGAGTATATTAGCTAAGAAATGATCCATAATGGTTTGAAAGCCATACAGCTTCTTGTAAACTAAAGAAACTCAATGGTACCACATGTAAAAAGCAGGGCTGGCTGGTGGGCATGAGCATAATTTACTACAAATCTTTTAAGTGTTAAAATATATAGATACATATATAATCCAAGAGCAAAATAAGAGATCAAATAACTTCTTTTTAGAGAACTTCTGCCTCAAATGGGATGATTTAACCTGAGTCCCTCATCATCACTTATTTCCATCACCTTCTTTGTGAAGCAATTAGATTTGCAATCCATTGTCCCCAGCACAACGTATCTAAGTCTACAGCCAAGCACATATAAGGACCTTAAAGTTTTAGCCTCCATGCTGGGGGAAAAAACGTGCTGCTTGTTTCCAGAGGTCTAAAACAGCCACTTGCCATTTTCCATCAGCAGAGCACACTTTGGAAGAGCAGCACATGATGCTTTACAAGATACACAGTGAATGCCAAAGTCAATGGTACGTCTGACCCACGTCAGTCAGGAACTTTTCTAGGGGTTTTCTTGTCCCCAGAAGGTGCCCTTCCACCCTAGAGACAGCCTGCTGTGGGCTGACACTCCACCTTCTACCTGAAGTCATTCCTAAAAAAGGAAAAAACCTAACAAAAAAGCTGAAGCCAGTTTCCAACTGAAACTGCACCCTGACATACCCTCTCCAAAGTCACTGAAGGGAAACCTCTAAATTTTACTAGAATTTTACTCCACATCATCACTGTATGCAATTATAAACACATCTCTGTTTCACTCCAGAATGGTGCTCCATCTTCATCTGAATCTAAGAGGATTACCTGCAGATCTAAGAAGATCTCCAAAACCCAGGAGAAGTCCATGCAACGACATTCACAGCATTATCTGCCTGTTGTCCTTGTGCCACAGCCACAGCATTTATTCTGTCTGTGTGAGCAATGTGGCATTTCAGCCTGTGAATTCTGAGAAAACCTTCAGTACATTGATAAAAACAAACAGTGTGAAACCTTCAAACGCAAACCAGAGCACTATAACCGTGTGAGCTGTTTTGAAGTGCAGGTCTGTGCTGCTAAATCCAAGGAGGTGGCTGGGAATCCTGGGAGATGCAGCTGCTCTGCTGTGCATTCTGCAGCACAGCCCTAAGAAAACACTGGGCTGGAGCCGCCTGGGAAGGTCACAGACGATGATGTTTCATCATTATTGTCTACATCAAAATCACTTGGCAGAATGATTAAACACAAAAAAATCTGAGTAAGAAAAACCATCAAGTTATGCATGAAAAATGAGATTATGGCATCAGAACGAAGGGCACTGCAAATGTGCTGACCAGGAAATCACTTCAAAGTGAACTGTGGTCAATGTGGCTTGGCCCTGCTGCTTGGGAAAGATGTATTTTCTATTTATGGTACATATCCCTATTTTTTATGTTTACACTCCATCATTCAGGCTGAAAGGGCAGAGGGAGGTGACAACTCAGAACAAGCATGTCCCACCTGGTAGAGAAATAAACCTCTCCACACATTTCCAGACATGAGCACCACTTTATCCTGCACATACACACAGCCACACATATGAGAAAACAGGAGTGCCAAAATCCAGCCATGAGAATATGGTCAGGCAGAATAAAAGGTCACTGAAATAAATTAATTATAATAATTTTACACTAAAAACATGCATACACGTGATCTCCATGTAAACCACAGACATGCAGAATATGGCATATCCTGAAATAATAATTTCTCAGAAGGGTAATATTTGTATTTTCTACATCAATAAGGACTACCAACACGTGTGACTTGGACAGTCAGGACTTCAGGTGTATCTTACATCCTAGTAGCAGGCAAGGGTTTGGTAAAGTGTTAGGACACAGAGCAGAAACAATTAAAAAGGTATTAATGGTAAATTAGTGCAACACTAAACCCAAGGCAGGGAGAGAGAGTTATTTTATTCTATACTTTTTATATAAAAGCATCAGGCAGCCAGACACAGCAATCACATTTTTACAATGCATTCACCCTCAATTTAAAACACTAAAAGTAGTGTTTACATTTCTGATGGAAAAACTCTCCAGTTTCATAAAAAAGGAAGTAAAATTCTCACTGAGAAGCTGCAGCATTCAGGTGCTCTGCACCCTCTCCACCCAAGGAAGTCAGAGCCACCTTCTGATCTAGTGAGAGCCCCAAACCTAATCCAATATTGGAAGAAAACAGTCTAATTCAGCTTCTTGGGTTCAATCTGCACTCCATCTCTGGACTATATTTCTGACTATAAAGCCCAGGGCTCACACAAGTTGCCGCAGGACCAACCCTAACTCTTCCTATAATTCTAGAGTTCCTATGACTATAGAGTTATTTTGTCTGTCTGAGGTCACTGCCCCAGCTCAGAGCAGACCCCACTGCATGGTGATGGCTCAGGACCCTCCACCCCAAACTTCCACACCTCCTTCTCCTCCTCCTCCTCCTCCACATCCCTCAGCCCCTGCGGTGCCGCGGGGCGACTCACGCGGGTCGAAGCAGGGTCCCTTGCTGTCACCAGCTCTCCTGCAGATGCAGCTCCTCTAGAGAAGCTGTTGAGCCCACCAGAAGGTTCCTCCTGGGACAGGATCTCCCCCAGGACATGAGGCTCCTCCTGCACCCACCCTCACCCCAGAGGTCCACCCCCGGCTCCTCCTTCCTGGCCCACAGTTGTGCAGCTCATGGCATTTGACAGGGCTTTCTCTACTCCACAGGGAGCTGGTTAACCCTTTCCTTGGAACAACAGCGATGCCAATTTTTCCATCTAAGGAATTCTGGTGCCTTTGCTCCCACTACTACTGCTCCAAATTCAGGTGAAAACCATAGTAAATGCACCCTCCATGCCAGTACCTGATGTTTTTGGTTTCAGCATTCCCTGCAAGACAATTCTGTTTTAAAATACCCACTACAGTGACCTTGCAACAGCTTTTCCATCGTTACTAGTTCTTCATGATAAGCATCATCTCCCAATTTTCTGAAGTTGCCAGTATAAGGCCAGTTTCACAAAGTTATAATAATTTACCATCTAATCCTCAGCCATTCAAAGTTTACTGCCATAAAGAACAAGTTGGCTCAGGCTTCCACCAGCATTTGAAAAAAAAAGCCTACTTAAGTCTGCAAATTGGAATACAACATCTAATTAGGAATCCTCTGATTAATCATTATTCTTAGCCATCTTTGATATTGCTTTGATAAATGAGGCTTAGAAGCCATGCAAAGTCTTAATTACCAATATTCCAGATGGCTAAGAGGTATACACAGATCTTCTCTGGGCACATGGAGCAACGAAGAGATGGATGTCCTCTGTGGCTCCAGATGCACACACACATTCCCAGTAACACCAGCTAACCATGACAGTAGTTCCATGGTGGTATCAGGTACCAGACCAGTATCACATGCAGGAGATGAGGCTCCAGAGCCTAAAATTAGAAGAGCCTCTTTTAGCCACCCTGTGAAGCTCCAGAGTCCACGGAGGTGTCCCCAAAGATGTCCACACAGGTGACATGTAGAGCACATCTGAAGGACTAAATACTGCAATGGAGCCAACATCCCTTGTGCCAAAGGGAATGAACTGTGATAAAGCACCACGGAAAAACCATGTGGAGGAACGACATGGAACAACAGGCTATAGAATCACAGAATCACAGCATGGTTTGGGTTGGAAGGGGCCTCAAAGACCATCTAATTCCAACCTCCCTGCCATGGGCAGGGACACCTTCACCTTGCTCCAAGCCCAGTCCAACCTGGTCTTGAATAACAAGGGTTCAGGCAAAGAACACCCCAGAGCCATCACACCTGCTCCATGTCTCTGAGAAGCTGCAGGATGGTTTCCAGCCAGCCCATGGTGCAGAGTGTGGTCAGCAGACAGCAGATCCATGGCTCACAATCACCTCCCTGCAATGCTGCAGGGAGCTGCTTCCAGCCACAAGGACGAAGTTGAGCAGTTTCTGAGGCCTTCCACAGGTTTTAAAATTATTTCTGAATAGTCTGGGTTGAAATCAACACTCTGAAAAGAGCTGAACTACCAGGCATCAAGTCATTAGGAAAGACTTAGCTTCACCAAGCTACAAATGTAAGCTTGCACAGTTTACACAAGAATGGGATAAAGCTGCTTCCCCTCTTCGGATGTGCCTTCCTGCTTTCAAAAAAATCACAGCATCTCCCTCATTTCCAGCAGGGATATTCCCCTGTGTCTGATGATTTCAACTTTTAAACATAGATCCCTACCCTGAGCCATTTGAATTCTCCCTGTCCCTCTAGGTCAGCACCATCCCAGCTGAACAGAAGAGCAAGTACCAACAAAAGCACCAACTCCCCAGTATCCCAGTCTTCAGTGGTGGAAAATGACAGATACTGAACAATACAAACTATACCTATAAAAATTACATTGCACATAAACTCCTCATCTGGCACAGGTGAGTCTTTGGTATCTGAGGACACCATTTCTATACCCAGTGTGAGGGATCAGCACAAAACACATCAGAAAATGCAATTCCTATCTGGAGCAGTGTTTGTTGCAGGATTTCATAGCACCACATCTCATTGATTCATAGAATGGGTTGGAAGGGACCTTTAAAGGCCATCCAGTCCAATCCCTATGCCTGCAATGAGCAAGGACATCTTCCACTACACCAGGTTGGTTGCTCAGAGCCCAGTCCAGCCTTCCAGCCTGGCCTTGAGTGTTTTCAAGGATGAGGCATCCACCACCTGTGCCCATGTTTCACCACCCTCAGCATAAAGTGTTTGTACAAGACTGATTCCCTAAACCTCTTGGAGACAGCAAGTGATCTCAAATACTTTTCAAAATCAACTAGTTTTTGCTAACTTACATTTTTGTTTTTTGCTCATGACAAACCAGTTAGATAAAAGGAATAGAAACTAATTTTGAGACTATGTTTTTGGAGACTGGGAGATGGATCCACTGACTGTATCTTGTGTGTAAGCCTAACTACTCTTTCTACCATATAGGTCCAAGAAATGAACCTGTAGCTAATCTTTGCCAGTTTTAACACAGCTTTCTTCCAAGGATTATCCTTGTGCCATCCTGAGTGTGCAGATTGTATCTTCTGGTGATGCATGAGGGCCAAACCACACACTCACCATCTTCTTTGGTAGTAGCTAGAAGTAAAGAAGTGCTTGGGATGATCTTTGCTAAATCAGTCTGTGTCATAATCTATTTTACAGAAAACGTCCTGCACCTCTTGGTTTCACTCAACCAAGTAGAAGGGAGCAAAACCACCACTGCCAAAGCCTTTGGCAAGTCCCATTTCTCTGCAGTCAGTGATTTGCAATCCAAGAGCATCTTACATACCCAGGAGTTCTCAGGCATTCACAGCACAGCCCATGCAGACAAACACATTTATCATCTGGGGTGAGAGTATCGGAGAGGGGATTTTAACCAGTGCAGACACTACTTTAGACTGACTTCTCCTCCAACCTCACTGAAAATGCAGCAAACCCATCCTCAGGCAGGAGCCAGAGTAATATCAGGGCTTGCAGAGTTCCCAAACGCAGATCTAAAGCTCCTCTGGCTGACTCCAAAACTAGATATCTCTACCTTTTTCCCTTTTGTACCTTCAGAGAATTTGTTACATATACAAATAGAGAGAATCTGTGCTGGAAATCCAAATCAAACACCCTCTACCATATAAACAAGCATTTAGGCTGTCACCTGAAAGTCAGTCCTTTTAGCTTCATGGGAAACTTCAGTGACCACAGAATCTCAGCATTGTTTGGGTTGGAATGGACTTTAAAGACCATGTCATTCTACTCCCTGCCATGGGCAGGGACACCTTCCACTACACGAGGATACTTCAAGCCCCATCCAACCTGGCCTTGGACAGTTCCAGGAATGGGACTTCCACAATTTATTTGGGGACTTAGGTGATGGCTTCCAACTGGAGGAGGGAGATTTAGACCAGATATTAGGAAGAAATATGTTACTGTGAGGACAGTGAGGTGCTGGAGCAGGTTGGCCACAGAAGCTGTGAATTCCAACTTGTACCAGTCTGAAAAGTCCTCCTTTAGAAGGCAAGACTAGAGCAATGATTTTTCCCTGCTCATTCCTATCAATTTTTATGTATTTGTGGCTGATGGAGATAAAATCAGTGACAAAGATCACTAGAAACACTTATGTAGCTGCGCCGCAGTCAAACACAATCCAGCTGTGGAATTGTAAATTTACACATAATCCTGCAACAGGTTTGTGTCACCCAGAGCTCAAATACTTCATCTTCTACAACACTACACACATTTGACATTTGACATCAAAACACACTTCTAAACGTCCCAAAGACCCAATATAAATGAAGGACGTGTACTCACACAGGTTACTTTTCGGTAGATTTGAGCAGCATTCTGGCATTCTGAGTAAGGGTATTCTGAGGTAGCCATTTCCAACATGCACATTCCAAAGGCGTAGACATCCACAGACTCATCATAGTGTTCCTCATACATTTCTGGGGCCATGAACTCGGGCGTACCTACACAGACAAGCACAAAGAGAATGTCCATTTTTAACAGGAGCCTAAATGGCTTTAACTACAAGCTCTTTTCCTGTAAGAAGTGTGCCCACTACAACTGTGCAAGCAAGTATATTTCAAAAGAGCTCAAGCATCCTCCAGTGAAGAAATCCAGAATCAACGTACACACTCATGCCTATGGCTGGCAATAATCCAAAGAAGGAAAAGAAACAGAAAAACTAAAAAAGGATCAAAATTTCAAACGAAAATAAGCTATGGCCCATTGCCTGCCTGTACTGGAAGTGTTGGAATGGTTTCTGACTGGGTGGACAGAGGGATGTATACAGGCTTGGGGATGTGAAAAGGGGAGAAGAAGAAAAAAGAACCTTCATTCTTGTTTTTTATCAATGCAAATTTGCATTTTTTTGTTTCCTCTAGAGGAACAGAGCAATCACCAGCAGACAGACAGCACTTTGAAAGCCAGGAGTACCACAAATCACCTACAGAGTCATGCACAAAACATCAAACCTAATTCTGTCACTGGTTTAGTGGGACAAATCAGTGAGGCTACTCATGGAATAAGGTCCTACTTAACAGGGATTAGGGTGTCAGGAATCTGATGCAACTGGGTAAATATGAAGGGAGGCACAGTGCTCACAGCTTCCTAAAGGAGAGCTGCAGCTTTGGGACAAACAGCAACTTTTAACACCTGCAACATGTGCACAGCAAACTACCCTGGAAAGAGTGGGCTCATAAAGCAAAACAGAAAACTGTTAACACTTGGGTAATTTATTCCAGGAACTGTATCTCATACTGTAATTCATGCTTAGGAGTCATGACTAGTTTATTTCCTTTTTACATGTAGAAAGATGAAGGAAGAGAGCTCAATGCAACTATGGGAGAGGAGCAGCAAGCCACCAAGATGCCAGAAAGAGTCCAGGAGGTCTTGGACCCAGCCCTGCCAGATCCTATTAGTGCTTTATGATGACATCTCCACATCAGCAGTAAAAGCACAACTGTAAAGTAACACAATAAGAAGAAAAACTTCATCCATATAGAATCATGCAATGTTCTGGATTGGAAGGAACATTTAAGACCATCAAATTCCAACCCCTCTGCCATGGGCAAGGACATCTTCCACCAGAGCAGGTTGCTCCAAGACCTACCCAACCTGGCAGGAATGGAGCAGCCACAGCTTCTCTGCCTCCACTTCCAGGGACAGGGCATCCAGAACTTGTTTGAGGACTTGGGTGATGGCTTCAAAGTGGAGGAGGGGAGATTCAGATTAGATATTAGGAAGAAATTCATTACTCTGAGGGTGGAGAGGCCCTGGCACAGGTTGCCCAGAGAAGCTGTGGCTGCCCCATCCCTGGAATTGTTCAAGGCCAGCTTGGAGGGGGCTCTGAGAAACCTGGGATAGTGGAAGGTGTTGCTGCCCATGGCAGGGGTTGGAACAAGATGATCTTTAAGGTTTCTTCCAATCCAAGACATTCTGTGACTCTATGACTTGTCCTAAACTCTTTTTAAATGGCAACATAAAGGATCACTCTCAAAATAAGGGTCTGTTAGTAAAAACTCTGCTTCTGCACATTTTCTGAAGTAGACCAGGCCTAACTCACAAAATAAGCCTCAGCATAAACATTTCTGTAAAATTCATTTTGCAAAATTTAAGATTGATCTCATTCCTTGTTTATGTTCCTTCCACCTTCAACACTGATTCCTCCAACCCCGGCAAATCGGCCGGAGCTGTGCCATGGAAGCTCAGCTCAGTGCCTGCTCTCTGAGTGTCACCAGCTGTCACCCAGGCAGAGGCTGCTGCTCAGAAAAGGTTAACAGCTGCCACAGTGAATGGTTTTGGAGCTGCTGCCTTCTTTCAGAAGGAACACGAGTCAGCAGCAGAAGTGAGTCTCATGAATTACAGAGCACCTACAGCAAATCTGAAAATGTGATAGCAACGGTCTAGGCAGTAAATGGAATTCTTGACACCATTCCAAAACAGCACAAAAATGACATTTTCCCCCAATCCTTGGGGTGGAAAGGAATACATCCAAGTATCCTTCAACAAAATAGACCACCTAAATGTAAAGCTGTTCAGCATCCTTTCAGCATCTCTGAGCAGGGGGAGCTTTGCCCTGGCTCAGCTCCCACACAGACACTGCAAGGTCAGGGCAGCACCAGCGACAGCACGGCCACAGCAAGGGAGGAACTGGACCCCAGCCATGCTGACTACGTTCCTACAAGCCAATGTAAGATTGCAGCTACTAATATGCCTTTAAAGCTACTACCTCTGCAGAGGAGGCAGAATTACTCATCACCAGTCTTTCCAAGCCTTCCTAATTCTCTCCTTGGAGCAGCACTACTCATGAAAATGATAAGCTCAGTTTTATTGCCAAAATGAATGCAGCCACTTTGCCAGCATCCTGCAGCCCCTCCAGTATCAAATTCCTTTTAGACATAAGTGTACTTTGATGGTGTTGTGTTCACAATTGATTTTAGAAGAATCTGTATTGGTATTACTGATATTCTTCCCAATATTGGTATTGCTGATCTTACTCCTTCTTTTGGTACTACTGATACTATTCTCTGTATTGGATTGGATTTAGAATATTAATATTACTTAGATTATTATTAACATTAATTGGATTTGGTTTATTAATTTGGATTATTAATATTATTCCCAGTATTGGTACTACTGGAATTCTTCACCACACTGACCTTATTCCCAAAATTGGTATTACTTGTATTATTCCCAGTAAGGTTATTAATGATATTATTACATTATGTCCCATATTATCCTACAAAAAATTATCTAAAGAAACAATGATCATCCCCCACAAAAAATTATTAGAAGTTAAAAACTAGAGAAACTTAACAAATACAAACCAACATGACTTCACTAAAATCAACAAGGTTGAGCAGACCCACAGCAGCCAAGCACATATTCAAAATTTGTATCATTTCAATTTCAATGATACTGGGCCCCCCAGGCATTAAGGACAATCTTTTTGTGCAACTAATTACCAAGAACTATACAAGAATTACATTATCTGAACATCTGAGAAGCCAAAATAATTATTTAAGCAACTAGTGCCTGGAAGAGAAGGTGCTATTTTCATATCTAGTCAGGGACCACTGATTGTCACTATCAGTTTGCCAACTCTTATTGCCTAGGATCTAATTTCCATTTATATTGTGAGCTAAAATACAACTACATGCATGGTAACTCCTCCTCCCCTTCCAGCAGCATTCCTTGGGAATTTGCAGCTTCCCAGAACTATCACCTACAGGTCTGAACAAGAGAGACTGGTTACAGAAGCTTGGGTGAAAAAGACAAATTGTTTGAGAATTCAGGAGAACATTAAACTTGCACCCAAAACACTGACTGTAACTTTTGCAAGGGAACAATCTTCTTCAACAGTCACTTGGAAAATTGTCTCCCAGGCAAAGCAAACCCCCATTCTAACACTGGGCACCACCTCAGGGTATCACATCACGGGGTAGTTTGGATTGGAAGGGACC
>VYZS01036472.1:0-17935 GCA_013400695.1 Neodrepanis coruscans
ATCATAGGGCACTTTTTTCTATAAGGATGAAATATAAGAAACTGGATGCACCTTCAAAGCAACTGTCTGAAAGAGTGAGGTTGAAAAAAGAGAAAAAAATTAAAAATGGAATGTTTGTTGGGAAAAGAGAAAGCAGAAAATAATGTGATAGCAGATTATAAGATGAATAAATTACCTGAATTTAGAGTGAGACATATGTAGCTAAACTGTAATTATGAAAACTAAACCTGACCAGTAAAGAAGGACTGGTTTTCTGGACTGATACAAAGGAGTAATGTGTGTAATAAGTTACAAAAGAAAAAAGACAACCCCTGTGATGTATGACAATATGCTATACTTTTGTTAGGCAGCAGATTAAAAAAGGGACATTCAAGGTCCAATAGCTAAACCAGAATTTCTATTTGCCCTGGAACAGAAATAAATAAAATACCATCCTAATTTGCAACATGAAAGTCCTTTCTGCTACAGGTTTTGGAAGGTGCATTGCAAGGTCAGTGTGACCAGTATTCTCTCAAATCTACCATCAATGTTTATTTTTAATTTGGGACTGGTGAATGAACCTTTAATATGATTTTAATGGCATGTTGGACACACTTCAGTGTCCAGAGATGTGCCATCATATCCAAAAGTGTCATTATCTGGATTAATTATCAATAGCAGGCAGTTATCATTAGGGACAAGGGAAAATGAGAAGGTAGTAAATGAAATTTACTGGGCATAGATGCTGAGAAATAAATAACAACATCTGAGAAGTCACAAATGGATACTTCAAAATCCTTTTCAGTTTAATATTTCACATTATAGCTGCAGCTTGTTTCACTGCTTCAGAATCTGCGGTGACTCAAAGATTTCCCTTGCCAGCTGGTATAAACCAAACTTCTTCTTCATAGCTGTAGCTCTGCAACTGTATTTTATACAAAAAATTAGTGTCCAAATTTGCTTTTTAATGTCAACAATGGGTTAATTTGAAATCTGCATTAGCTTAACCAGTAAACATTTTATAATGTAATAAATGACCCTTTCTGATAAGTCTATAAAAAGTGATAGTTAATCTTCTAATGTCTTATGTTAAGACATGACTGATAAAATATACTGTAAATATGGGCTACATTGAGTGATACAAGGTGTCGGAGAATGCCTTAAGAGCCATGCTTATGGCTCTTTAGCAGAAGTGTACAAGCAAGTGCCTGGTTAGCATAACTAGGCCTTATTTCATATTAAGTATAAAGCTGCAAAGTCATGGCCTGTCAGCAAAGAAGCTAGAAACACAAACAGGTCGTCCTTGAAGGCTAAGCTTAGTAGAATAACAAGCTGTGTGAAGAAAAGAAAGGTATGCTTGACCTTGCAGCTGCAAGTAGGAGTAATCTTAGACTTAGACCATTAACGAGTAGAATCAAGCAGCTGCAAGTAGGAGTAATCGTAGATCGTTAACGAATAGAATGAGCTTTGCATGCATATTCATGTAGTTAATTGCATATTCATGTAGTTGGATTATAAAAGTGTATGCTGTGTAATCAATAAACGGAAGCTGTTTATCAATCACATTGGTTGTTGAAGTTTCCCCTTGCCGCCGCAACAAGGTATCATGAACGATGCCTAGTGTCTAATTAGTTCCATTGATACACATTATACACATTTCTATGCCATGTCTGCACTTGAAAAAAAAAATCCTTTAAGGTTTGTTTTATAAGGTATTTTAGTAAACAAAATAGTAAATATGACTTTAAAGTTTAAAAAAATCTTCAAGAGTTTAGATAATCTTACATTTATGAATGCAGAAACAGTCATAATTTAACAATATTTGTCTTAACATGGGCAAAGACACTTTTTAGAGGGAAAAGAATGTAGGTTGTCACTCCAAGAGGAGGAGATCTTATCATTGGANTTGGGAGGTGCTTAATTACCAACCGCCTCAAAGTAACAGCAGGGAAAAAAAAAAAAAAAAAGAGATAGATCAGAAAGGACTTAGGATTTTTCTACCTACTTGATACTGTGTGAGCCTTCAGTGCGGGATTTTCATAAAAATATAAATCAAATACTCCACCTGCCTGCAAACACATATGGGCATATATGCATATATGCAAAGCTAATAAGACAATATTAATTGGAAAGAAAAAATTGATACCATATTTACCCTCCTAAATATGCAATCCCAACTCAAGTCTGGTGTTGTTGTTCAGAACTTAACAAATAGTATTCAATTATATGCCTTGTCTCTTTTTATTCTGCTGTCTGTTTAGAAAAGTATTTACAAAATACCTATAACACAAAAAGATAGAAATTTCACTGGCGAAATGTAGTAACAGTAGTTCTCTGAGAGAAAAAAATATCTCCTACTAGAATGCATACCCTACTTTAGAAGGAATATGATAAATTGTCCCCTAAATACACAAGAGTTCAATATTTCAGATAAAAGGAGATATGGTAAGAAAATTAAATATCTGCCCAGCTAGCAATTTGTTCAGACTTTGAGGAATCTTCCTAAGAACACATCAGTCAGCACTTCACTGCCAGTCCTCCACAACTTCTCGGTTTTATTTTTGTCTCTGTTAATACAAGGCTATTGAAGACACTGAAGGCTAAAACTAGACAGGCATGTAACAAAGCTGACATAGAGTTATTTAAATTTTTTCTGCTTCTGTGCAGCAAAGGTGAATAGAGGTATAAAATAAACAGCAAATAAGACAAATTATGGTTAAAGAACACTTTTGACTTAAGAACCTTAAAATGGCTTTGTTAATACTAGGCAAAGTCCAAAGCAAAATCTTATTTCCAGGCCCAGATAACTTAATCTTGCTTTATACACCAAAGAGGATCTCAAGATACTAAAAACTGTGAAACCCACCAAAACCTCTGAATCAAGCACAAATAGCATGTCTATTCTTTTTCTATGAGCAGTTCCTCTCTTTATGATAATCTGAAGCACCATAGCAGATCTGCAAATTCTTACAGTGCTATATGTATGACATGTGTTCTACTTTTTCATTACCAAATTCTTTTAAGGCTCTGGCCCAGATAGTTTTTAAAAGAAAAAAAAAAAAAAAAAGGACTATAAATAAACTCTGCCACTTATTTCTCCTTTGCTCAGAGATGAAAATGGTTGACCTCCCAAGGATCCTATATAAATGCTGATTTTATCTAACAGCAGGCTCTTGACCTTCGGGAGGCTGACAATTACTCTGATCAAATGGATGGAAAAGGCTGGCAGACAAAAAGGGACTTCTTCCACCAGAGATCAATAGGTCATCAAAAATGAGACATCAAAATGAACTATGCTGAGGAAATTTTGAATTTAAATGAAAAGGAAATATAGTGCTAGGAATGTATAATTCAGATTAGCAAAATGAGGAAATTTCTCCTTCTTGTCCACTTGCATCGGAGATTTTGGGATGATATGTTCATGGCTTACTTCAAATTTAACCATAAATAAAGTTATTTTATCAAGCAAAGAGAATGCCAAGAGTTCATCCATGAACTACTTTTTTAGAAACATAATCCAATTTTTTTACTTATACTGTTCTTTTAATACCGTTTTTGAGAAACAAATTATTATTTATATTTAAATTTGTATTATAATTATATTTGAAGTATTTTTCAGCATTTGATTTCCAAGCATATTTTACTGCAATTATTCACTATATGTGCTGTGGACAACTAAGATTTTTGAAATAAAATGCATATTGTAAACTTAGAAAAACAGTTCTAGAAATACTGTAATGAAGCTTAGTTTTAATTGAATCCTTTTTTTACGCAGTTTATGTATTTGAGTTTTATTACCAGACTCCCCTTAAATTATAGTATTGTCCTGTCATTTGTGCCAGCCAGTATGCAATTGCCCTGGCTTGGATATTAGGGGGCATTATAAACGACGAGAGATTGCAATAGAATCAACAACAAAATTTATTGTACAAACAACAAAAAAAATGAAAATAAAAATGCAAGGGACAGACTGTGGTCCTCTGGGCTGGCTGCTAGGCTGGTAGAGCAAGGGAGGAAGTGAGGCTGGCCTGTGGAATGGTGCTGAATTCCACTCTGGGGTTCCTGAAATATTAAAAAAACCCTAGGGGCCCAAAAGGGGAGAGAATACCACCACTGGTGAACCATGTGGTCCTCAGCCCTGCGCTGTCTCCATTGTTGGTTCAGCTGTGCTGCTGCTCGAGCCGCAGGAAAGGCTGAGAGAGAGGAGAGATGTTGAGATGCAGCTTCAACCACAGCTGAGCCCAAAGAGAGAGGAAACTTCCGGACTTGCAGTTTATATAGGGTGCCTATTCCCGCATGAATATGGGGCCCCTTTCTGGTGCAGGTCGCCTCCATATTGGCTAATGGTGCTGGGCACTGCTCCTCCACGAGACTTCACCATGAGGCAATATGGCGGCGTTTCCCACCAAAATGCCTCATGGTCAGGGCCTGCTGAGGGAGGAGGGGCCGCCATTGCCACCTGTCAGCACCACAGGGCACTCAGAGGGCCCTGGGGACACCCCCCAGCACTGTGCTCTGCTATCCCGGGTCCACTCCACCCAACGATGTTGGTCCGGGCTGGCCTCCCCCGCATGCCAGTACGGCCACCTCAGGGGGATGGCCCCACCCACCGCGAGGGCTGCCGGCATCTCCAGCCGGCATAAGGAATCACAATGAAGTCAATATATTCATGCCCATTGGACATTTTATCCAAATGCTTGTGGAGATATCTTGACTGTCCTCTACTGTTGAAACGCACGCATAAAAATTACAGAGCTGATATATGAGTGGCAATTAAAGCACTGATAGCAATTCTAGTTTTTCTGATTGCATTGAATTTCTACCTCCTAAGTGGTTTTTTGTGTCATGATGTCCATTGTGTCTGTGATTCACAAGCTTCAGTCTTTGTGTAACTTTTTGGACTGAATAAGGAGGCATGAGTTACTTTTATGAAACAAATAAAGTCACATTCTAATTGCATAAAGTCACACTCCAGCTAACAGGTTGTCCTGAAATCACAGGTTTTGTATTTCGGCCTGGATTTCTTCCAATCTTTTCTTAAAAGTTTGTGAAATAAATAAGAACCCCCTTACCAATATTCACTGAAGGTGGTGTGAAATACATACAAACAGTTTAAAAATTATGGCCCTTGCTTGCACCAGATATGTCAAAAATGTTTTACAAAAGCTATCCTTACACGTTTCTCTTTTTACCATGTCATCTTCAATGCATAATTTACATAAAAAACCTGACATATTTAATAATTCCTTTATTATTCCAGCAGCAATTTCTGATGACAATAACAAGTGTTTCAAAAAAAGCAGGTAACTTTCATCTTCCATGGACAATCTGAATCTATTGCTAACTCATTGATAGATCTCCCACTCATTATTGATACAGAAAACTACCTGGCACATATTCATCTCATGTAATTATATGCTTTGAGAAGAAAACCCCATATGGATCTCTCTAGTTTTCCTTCTATGTGAGATTTTGCTTTTTTATTTTTCTTTTCTAATGGTCTTGTCTAACAGGTAATGGGACTGATGTTCACTTGCCTTAGTAAACGACTGTCCAAAAGACAATAAAGTTAATTTATTGAAATCTAATTAGCACTACTATTAATTTTTGCCATGCTTACTGTCACCAATTTTAGTGCCACAAATTCAATTTACAATGAACGAACAACATTATCAAATGTTAGTCTTAATTCATCTGGTTTATCTCCTACTGTATCTACTCTTTCATACTGTAGGATCCTGAAAGCTGGGAAAGTGAACAAGAGAACAAAGATTACTTGAAATACATATCTGTATGTTCTTGGTCTTATTCAGCTCGTTTGCTTTGGCAAAGCCTGCCAATTTCCAGTCCTCAAAGATGAAGTCTGCTTAAACAGCAAATGAGTGTAGTGGGTACCACAGTAATTCAGGCATGTCTTTCCAAATAGGGTCTCAGAGCCTAACTGGAAGGTTTGGCGTGTTAATGGCTATTGACCTTCCAGAGCACCTCTAACAATTCCTACTGTATTGGCAAGGTTTTAGTATCGGCAGAAGGGGCTAATGGGGTGGCTTATGTAGAAGCTGCTGGAAGCTTCCTCCTTTTCCAGAAGAGCCAATCTCAGCTGGCTCCAGGACAGATCTGCTGCTGGCCAAGCCTGAGTCAATCAGGGGTGATTGGCTCTGTGATAACATCTTTAAGAAACAGAAGTAAAAGGTTGTGTGCAGATGAAGATGACAGACAGAGAAGACCAGAATGAGAACACATGAACAACAATGCAAACAACAAGGTCAGTGGAAAAGGAGAAGAAGGAGGTTCTCCAGGCCCTAGAGCTGAGGTTTCCTTGCAACACATGGTGAAGACCATGGTGGAGTAGGGTCCCCCTGCAGCCAATGGAAGACCACAGGGGTGCAGAAATTCATCTGCAGCCTGTGGAGGAACCCATGCCAGAGCAGGTGGATGCTGGAAGGTGGTCATGACCCTGTGGGAGGCCTATGTTGGAGCAGGGTCCTGGCAGGGACCTGCAGACTTATGGGGAGAGGAGCCTACACTGGAGACAATTTTCCCAGTAGACTTATGGCCTGTGGGGGACCCACACTGGAGCAGCAAGTGCCTGAAGGACTGTACCCTGTGGAAAAGTGACCCATGTAGCATCAGTTTTGTGAAGAGCTGTTGCCCGTGGGAGGGACTTACACTGGAGAGGTTTATAAAGGACTGTCTCCCATGGGAGGGACCTCACATGTGACATATCAGATTTGTACCTCACTGAATTTATGTGGGTCNAATGGCTATTGACCTTCCAGAGCACCTCTAACAATTCCTACTGTATTGGCAAGGTTTTAGTATCGGCAGAAGGGGCTAATGGGGTGGCTTATGTAGAAGCTGCTGGAAGCTTCCTCCTTTTCCAGAAGAGCCAATCTCAGCTGGCTCCAGGACAGATCTACTGCTGGCCAAGCCTGAGTCAATCAGGGGTGATTGGCTCTGTGATAACATCTTTAAGAAACAGAAGTAAAAGGTTGTGTGCAGATGAAGATGACAGACAGAGAAGACCAGAATGAGAACACATGAACAACAATGCAACAACAAGGTCAGTGGAAAAGGAGAAGAAGGAGGTTCTCCAGGCCCTAGAGCTGAGGTTTCCTTGCAACACATGGTGAAGACCATGGTGGAGTAGGGTCCCCCTGCAGCCAATGGAAGACCACAGGGGTGCAGAAATTCATCTGCAGCCTGTGGAGGAACCCATGCCAGAGCAGGTGGATGCTGGAAGGTGGTCATGACCCTGTGGGAGGCCTATGTTGGAGCAGGGTCCTGGCAGGGACCTGCAGACTTATGGGGAGAGGAGCCTACACTGGAGACAATTTTCCCAGTAGACTTATGGCCTGTGGGGGACCCACACTGGAGCAGCAAGTGCCTGAAGGACTGTACCCTGTGGAAAAGTGACCCATGTAGCATCAGTTTTGTGAAGAGCTGTTGCCCGTGGGAGGGACTTACACTGGAGAGGTTTATAAAGGACTGTCTCCCATGGGAGGGACCTCACATGTGACATATCAGATTTGTACCTCACTGAATTTATGTGGGTCAGAGACAATTCACTGTGAGTGTGTGTGCATGTATGTGTCACAGCTGGAATCCTGCAGACCCATGGTTAGGTCTGAAGCACGAGTTCAGACGTGTGCTATGACCAGGCTGCCCACAGAGCACACAGTTTGCAGCCAAGATGGGTGAGTCCATGGAGAAGCCCATAGCTCACAACTGCATGGCTGCCATCAAGGAAGACCTGCCACACCACATCCCTGGAGCTTCTGATTGACTGCAGCATGACTCCCTCCGTCTGGCAGGGCTGACAGACCTGGGAGGGATGGCCATGGTGGCCAAATCCCATAAATAGAGCACAGAGAAGACACATTTCAGCCTTTCTGTTGGGAGGTTGCTGTTGGGTTGTGGTTGTCACAGGATTCTTCAATGCCGAGTCTCATTCTAATCTCTCTGTTTCTTTACTCTTTTAATCTCGCTCTCTTTTCTTTATTCTTTTGGGTAACTTAAAGCCAAAGGGCTTGTATTCTATGAAGCTGGGTTACAGATTTCTTTGTTCTGGGTGTTTTTGTGGACTGTATCTTTGTTTGGTGTTAGTGTAATGCTTCTACTTTTTTCTCACTAAATTAAAAGAAGTTCTCTTGGGATAACACATGTAATGTGCTCTCTTTACGCAGTTCAAGGTACCAAAGAATCATAGGCTTTGCAAGAGTTTGCATGGGTGAAATCTTTTGGAGTCTTAAATAAATGTAAACTGACCAGGCAGCATGTGGCTTAGACCCAGAGTGTTACATAGAGAGAGGACTACTGTCCCTAAGCAGGAGCAGAAACAACTGACCATAACCCCTGTTCCTGTCTCCCTGTGGGTCTGGGGCCATGAGGAGGTAGAACTTGGAAGGAGGGGGTGGAGGAAAGGTGTCTTGAAAATTTATTTTACTTCTCATTCTCAAGTTCTGATTCTGTTAGTAATAAATTTACTTAGTATCCCCACATGGGGTCTGTTTTGCCCATGATGGTCATCAGTGAGGGATCTCTGTCCCAGTCCTTGTCTCAACCCATGAATGCTTTGCTATATTTTCTCTCCTCTGTTCAGTTGCAGAGGGGAGTGAGAGAGTGGCTTTAGTGGGTACCTGGTGTCCAGCCAGGGTTAAACTAATACACCTGTTAGTCTGTGGAAGTTTATCTCAGTGGAATCCCAGTTATCCACCAGCTGAAACTTACACTAGTAATTTTTTATTAGTGTGTTGATGATAATTTAACAATAAGTTAGCACTCCATAGGTTTTCTGGCAAGTCTGACTTACTTGTTTTTTTTATTCTTTCATAGTATCCAACAGCTAAAAGAAAAGGATTTTTTACAATTTTCTGAATACCTCGAGGAAAGAATGAATATACTTTCAGGAATACATCTGGTTTACTTCAGAAGTTGATTTATTTCTAGAGTAAAAAGAATTGTCTTAATTTTATAGAGTGGAAATGAGACATAGGGAGCCTAACACTCAGATCCACAGAAATACCTAAATGATTAATTGCTGCCATAAAATCATAGCTATTTGTTAAGTACACTGTATTAAGCAGCATAAGTACTGCATAAACAAGCAGAGTTTGAAATCTCACTCAGGGAATCAAAGCACAATATGAAATGAAATAGCAAGTGAATAGGCAGCAGTCTAATGGTCATAGAAAAAAATATCACCTAGTCGTCAGAACTTGAAATCCTACTCAGGCATCTCAAACTGGTTTTCTCTCTTGAAAGTCACAGGAAGAACTAGTGGGCATGTTCTTTACATCAAGAACAGCTGGGGAGTCTGCAANGAAGACCATGGTGGAGTAGGGTCCCCCTGCAGCCAATGGAAGACCACAGGGGTGCAGAAATTCATCTGCAGCCTGTGGAGGAACCCATGCCAGAGCAGGTGGATGCTGGAAGGTGGTCATGACCCTGTGGGAGGCCTATGTTGGAGCAGGGTCCTGGCAGGGACCTGCAGACTTATGGGGAGAGGAGCCTACACTGGAGACAATTTTCCCAGTAGACTTATGGCCTGTGGGGGACCCACACTGGAGCAGCAAGTGCCTGAAGGACTGTACCCTGTGGAAAAGTGACCCATGTAGCATCAGTTTTGTGAAGAGCTGTTGCCCGTGGGAGGGACTTACACTGGAGAGGTTTATAAAGGACTGTCTCCCATGGGAGGGACCTCACATGTGACATATCAGATTTGTACCTCACTGAATTTATGTGGGTCAGAGACAATTCACTGTGAGTGTGTGTGCATGTATGTGTCACAGCTGGAATCCTGCAGACCCATGGTTAGGTCTGAAGCACGAGTTCAGACGTGTGCTATGACCAGGCTGCCCACAGAGCACACAGTTTGCAGCCAAGATGGGTGAGTCCATGGAGAAGCCCATAGCTCACAACTGTATGGCTGCCATCAAGGAAGACCTGCCACACCACATCCCTGGAGCTTCTGATTGACTGCAGCATGACTCCCTCCGTCTGGCAGGGCTGACAGACCTGGGAGGGATGGCCATGGTGGCCAAATCCCATAAATAGAGCACAGAGAAGACACATTTCAGCCTTTCTGTTGGGAGGTTGCTGTTGGGTTGTGGTTGTCACAGGATTCTTCAATGCCGAGTCTCATTCTAATCTCTCTGTTTCTTTACTCTTTTAATCTCGCTCTCTTTTCTTTATTCTTTTGGGTAACTTAAAGCCAAAGGGCTTGTATTCTATGAAGCTGGGTTACAGATTTCTTTGTTCTGGGTGTTTTTGTGGACTGTATCTTTGTTTGGTGTTAGTGTAATGCTTCTACTTTTTTCTCACTAAATTAAAAGAAGTTCTCTTGGGATAACACATGTAATGTGCTCTCTTTACGCAGTTCAAGGTACCAAAGAATCATAGGCTTTGCAAGAGTTTGCATGGGTGAAATCTTTTGGAGTCTTAAATAAATGTAAACTGACCAGGCAGCATGTGGCTTAGACCCAGAGTGTTACATAGAGAGAGGACTACTGTCCCTAAGCAGGAGCAGAAACAACTGACCATAACCCCTGTTCCTGTCTCCCTGTGGGTCTGGGGCCATGAGGAGGTAGAACTTGGAAGGAGGGGGTGGAGGAAAGGTGTCTTGAAAATTTATTTTNCCATAGCTCACAACTGCATGGCTGCCATCAAGGAAGACCTGCCACACCACATCCCTGGAGCTTCTGATTGACTGCAGCATGACTCCCTCCGTCTGGCAGGGCTGACAGACCTGGGAGGGATGGCCATGGTGGCCAAATCCCATAAATAGAGCACAGAGAAGACACATTTCAGCCTTTCTGTTGGGAGGTTGCTGTTGGGTTGTGGTTGTCACAGGATTCTTCAATGCCGAGTCTCATTCTAATCTCTCTGTTTCTTTACTCTTTTAATCTCGCTCTCTTTTCTTTATTCTTTTGGGTAACTTAAAGCCAAAGGGCTTGTATTCTATGAAGCTGGGTTACAGATTTCTTTGTTCTGGGTGTTTTTGTGGACTGTATCTTTGTTTGGTGTTAGTGTAATGCTTCTACTTTTTTCTCACTAAATTAAAAGAAGTTCTCTTGGGATAACACATGTAATGTGCTCTCTTTACGCAGTTCAAGGTACCAAAGAATCATAGGCTTTGCAAGAGTTTGCATGGGTGAAATCTTTTGGAGTCTTAAATAAATGTAAACTGACCAGGCAGCATGTGGCTTAGACCCAGAGTGTTACATAGAGAGAGGACTACTGTCCCTAAGCAGGAGCAGAAACAACTGACCATAACCCCTGTTCCTGTCTCCCTGTGGGTCTGGGGCCATGAGGAGGTAGAACTTGGAAGGAGGGGGTGGAGGAAAGGTGTCTTGAAAATTTATTTTACTTCTCATTCTCAAGTTCTGATTCTGTTAGTAATAAATTTACTTAGTATCCCCACATGGGGTCTGTTTTGCCCATGATGGTCATCAGTGAGGGATCTCTGTCCCAGTCCTTGTCTCAACCCATGAATGCTTTGCTATATTTTCTCTCCTCTGTTCAGTTGCAGAGGGGAGTGAGAGAGTGGCTTTAGTGGGTACCTGGTGTCCAGCCAGGGTTAAACTAATACACCTGTTAGTCTGTGGAAGTTTATCTCAGTGGAATCCCAGTTATCCACCAGCTGAAACTTACACTAGTAATTTTTTATTAGTGTGTTGATGATAATTTAACAATAAGTTAGCACTCCATAGGTTTTCTGGCAAGTCTGACTTACTTGTTTTTTTTATTCTTTCATAGTATCCAACAGCTAAAAGAAAAGGATTTTTTACAATTTTCTGAATACCTCGAGGAAAGAATGAATATACTTTCAGGAATACATCTGGTTTACTTCAGAAGTTGATTTATTTCTAGAGTAAAAAGAATTGTCTTAATTTTATAGAGTGGAAATGAGACATAGGGAGCCTAACACTCAGATCCACAGAAATACCTAAATGATTAATTGCTGCCATAAAATCATAGCTATTTGTTAAGTACACTGTATTAAGCAGCATAAGTACTGCATAAACAAGCAGAGTTTGAAATCTCACTCAGGGAATCAAAGCACAATATGAAATGAAATAGCAAGTGAATAGGCAGCAGTCTAATGGTCATAGAAAAAAATATCACCTAGTCGTCAGAACCTGAAATCCTACTCAGGCATCTCAAACTGGTTTTCTCTCTTGAAAGTCACAGGAAGAACTAGTGGGCATGTTCTTTACATCAAGAACAGCTGGGGAGTCTGCAAATGTTATATGATCACTTAGACAAACTCTGAGCAGGTGTTTTAAAAATTCTAGTCCTCCTAATTTGGCTCCTAAATTTATTAAAATTTCCACTAGATCTAAGCTGAAGGAATGCCTTAAGATCCCACAGGAAGGCTCAATCACTGGTGTTTAAGCTGTAAAGGATCCCAGAACCAGTTTAGTAGGGAAAAAGATGCATAAGAGAAAAGGGTTCTGTAAATCAGATGTCCCCCATACTGCATCTGGTGGGAGTTCTCGCTTCTTTCTATGAAGAATCTACATTATCAAAGAAACAAAATGAAAAACAGTGTTTGTGAAAACTTTAGTAACAAACTTTAGTGTGCTCTTACCCAGTATATATCTGACTTCCATTGTTTTCTCACATGCAATCTTGTTGACACCACTGAAAGAACTATCTCCCTTCCTGCTTCTGACATTTGGATTTGCGTTCCTCAGTTTCCCTACGTCACTAAAACTTCATGGGTTTTCTGAATTTCTTTTTCGAAAAGTTTTCTCCATTGTATTTTCTGCCCCTTTGCTTCTCTTTTTTTTTCTATCCATTTTATTTAATTCATGACCTGCACAGCAATATTAGTTGCAAAAGCATAATTAAGAAGTTAAAGAAGGCAAGTGTTTTCAGTTTTTCTTTTTTCTATATGAATGTGTACAAAGCTGCATTTATCTGTACTTGAAAACACATGCTGACAAGTCAACATCTGTGAAAAAAAAGCCTTGGGAGATTTCTGTACTCACATCACACAACTCTTATACATGTGTTCCTCCTACTGTGACATATGTTCTGTAACTTTCCCAATGTATGCATGGTTAATGTTTGAACAAAGATGTCGCACCTGTTTAAAAAAATAGAAATTCCAGAAAATAATAAGAAAAAAATAACTAAAGTAATAAAATGAATACTCTTCCAGATGACTAGCATTCTTTAAAAAAAAAAATAGAACTTGAATCAACTGTATGTAGAAATTCAGTGTTACTTAAGTCCAAGTATATTTGATTGAATTTGGAAAATATTGTCTGAAAATTATTCTTTTTCTTTACACCTAGTGTGATACCCAGTTGAAATGAGAGAACACTGTTTTTGGGGATATTCATCTAAATCCTGTTCTATCAATATATTTCTTTAATATATTAAAGCTCTAAGTTTGAGCTGCCTTGCTTATTTCAGTGGTACATTAAACTTATTCTTAGTGCTGGGTTGCATAGCTGTGCAAGTACTCATATGATCAGATAGCTTTTTTTGACAAAAGTAAAAACAATGCTTGATTTTATGTTTTAAAAAGATTTGGAAAATGCAAGTCAAAGAAGAGAAGAGATAGGTATTGACCTGTAGGGAAACATAGACTTTAGATATGAATCTTCAGAACAATGCCAACAGTCAGTGGCAAGTATATATTAAACATAAAAGAATATATTTCAGGACACATAAGAATACAACAGAAAATCTGAGGGACAAGAATAGCTCATTTTCTTAGTTAATGAGTGGCCCCAAACAGTGTTGTTTTTCATCAATAAAACTGTTTACCATCCTTTTGGTTATGCAAATATACTTTGGGCTCCAATTTTAACGGAAGAGCTCATTCTGATCTGTCATTTCTGGTATCTCTTCTCTCTTTGTTCACAAGGAAGTTGCAGCCCCAATTTTACTTTAAATTTCTGTCATGGGCATATTCCACAGGACAAACAGTAGGCAACATATTAATTCTTCTCCAAACACTGAAGACAAAGTAAAGCACTTAAGTTTTTACTGAGTTTTTCTTCAGATCTTGTTCAATCGTTTAGAGTTATCATTACTATTTTTTAACTTTGAGGGTACACTTGATGTAAGTATATTTTGAAGAGATCGATTAGCCAGCACAGAATACAACTTCTAGTCTTTCTGGCTTCAATGATTCAAGGTCCCCCTTTAGTAAAAGCAGGTCTGATAATAGGACATGGAAACTCTTTTATCGCAGTGCAGGAGAAAGTCTTGATTCATATACTATTGAATGGTGTATGAATATAGATAACTAGATTATATTTATTTCATATGTATATTAGGCCACATTTAGATCATATTTACATTAGATAATTTTAAATTTTTGAATATATGCAAGCCATCAACACAGAATTACCACCAATTATTCTTTACCTATACAAAATAGATGAAGTATAGCCTTCTTGAAAACTATGTAATAGAGACTGTTAGCAAACTTTAGTATTAAAAACTAAAATGAAAAACTGTTATTGTAAATTAAAAATCAAGAATTTTCCCTCATACAGGTTTACCTAATGCTTTCAGTTATCCTGCATGTGTGCAATGGTTCTACTATCAAAGAAGAATCCAGAACAGTCAAAGGCAACTACTGGTATTAAAATTCAGTTTGTGACCAAGTTCGGTCTGTATGAGTTTTGATCTCTGTATGTTTTGAATGGAGGTGTTTTACAATCATCTGACCCAAACTAAGATTAAAAAGTAAGCCTTGCAAAGCTGGAGAAAATTTCAAATAATCTGGTACCTTCTAGGTTGGTTGGTTTGCTTGATATTTTGGGGAATGCTTTTTCACGGAAAAAAAAAAAAAGCCTCAACCACCCAAAAGTATATTTGACTCATATATTTTAATTTTTGTGGAGCTAGGGAATGTACCTCATGAGCTAAAGACCCACCATTCTAGCTATTGCACCTAGACAGTCCCTGCTGTCAAGTGTTTACTGTTAACCTGCAAAACAAGCAACAACAGTGTTCAAAGGTGAGCCAAGGCTGATCAGCTTCATCAGCTGATGTTTCAGTATACCTGAAATCTAACAGGTATCAGATTTTTTGGACACAACTGAGAGGAGACTTCTAGTGTTATCATACTGACACATGGTTTTGCAACTGCAGTTTTGTGTCAACTAGCCCATTTGCTATGCCAATCAGGTTAGGAAGTCCGCGCCTGTCAGAAAGCGAGAAAATACCAGTTTCCTATAGACAATTTATATAGGCAGTGTTTACCTGTGAAGCTGACAGAGAGCAGACCTCGTCAAACTGAAAAGGCCAACAGGAAGTTCTAAATTGAAAGGTCATTTCTGGTGAGACACAAGGACTGAGAGAAGGTCAGCCACCTGTAATTAAAATTTATTATTATCTCCAAATTATTTAGGATTTATGTGTTTCAATCAAATATGAAGAGTTTGTTTTGATTTTACGGGGAGGGAAAAAAAAAGACAAAAAATAGACATATCTGTGAGAAAGAGTGTGAATTTGAACTGCTACATTAGTGTCCCAGTTTGGGATAATATTAGGTGTTATCAACGGATGAGAGAAGGCAACAAGTTATTGAATGTGAGTATGGATGAGTGTCAGAATGTGGATATGAATGTACTGATATGAAACTGTTATTGAGATGCTAACCAAAGGGAAAGAAAAACCCAACAACAATAATCAATGTCCTTGAAAAAAAAAAACAGTTGTCCCTTATGCCCCCACCACAGTCATAATGTGCTAGGCTACAGTTACTCTGTTACAGCCAGCAGAGAGCGTTGTGTGTCCCGCTGAAAATATGGAGGGTCCAGCTACTCTGTTACAGCCACATAGAAACAGATAGTCTCGAATATCCTGGTCAGTTTTTGCACAAGATAAGCCTCTAGACTTGCACTAATGTATGGTCAGTGTCATTCCATGAAAGTCAATGGTCCATAACTTTTCTCTTCATTACACTGGTACAGCCCCATTAACTATAGAAATCATTAATCATACAGCAAGTCTGAACTCTGTGATGTTGTGCAGGATATAAATTAGACAAGAATATGGCCTCCTGGCTGTTTTCTCCTGATTTGTTGCTGGCAGGAAATCCCTTGTGTTATTTTGCCTCAAAGTTTTAGTCAAGTATGTTGATACTAATTGTATTGCACAAAAAGCTATATTCTGATATACAACTACAAGTATGAAGAAAAATTAGCATACAAATAAATATTTACAAGTGTGGCCATGTGTGACTTTTGATCTCTTGTAATATTTTCAACCTCGTCCAACCTTTTCCTCTGCTGGTTCCCAGTTTTGCATCTGCAAAATGGAAAAAAATATGGCAACTTTCTTCTTAAGAAGAATTAAACAAAAATGTGAAGCATTCAAAACTTCTGATGTATGTGCAAGTCCTATTTTCTTTCCAGCTAAATATGTTTGTTTTTTGTTGTTTGTATTTAGAATCTCTCCCAAAGTAAGGAAAGAGGCAAGAAAATTACTTCCTCCTTTACATCTCTAAGAAATGATCTACAGAACATTGGAAACACTGAATAATTAAAAAGATTGCAAGCCGGAGTACATGTAACTATGTAAGGAGGACAAAGATGTCCAGTCACTAGAAATAAATAAGCTCAATTTGGAAAGAGTAGCAAAAATATCAGCACTTGAACTCAAAAGAGAAAGTTTAATTTATTATATAAATCAATTCCATCCTATTTTTATCTCTCAAGCTCCAGCCTATATATGAAGAAAAGGCTTTCTTTCAGTTTATGCTTCTTTTCAAGTTTTGAGAACGGCTAGATCAGTTACCCTTTATTAGATCATGACTGATTGACCTGCTTTTGAGCCCTTTTTGCGAATCAGCTGTTTCCTGATGGAAAGTGCTTCAGCTAAGGTGGTACTGCTAAATACTGCATCACCGGGAAACCTATAGTACTTCTACATTAAGGTTTACATAAGCAATATTTTAACCACAACTGTGGTTACNGATTTATGTGTTTCAATCAAATATGAAGAGTTTGTTTTGATTTTACGGGGAGGGAAAAAAAAAGACAAAAAATAGACATATCTGTGAGAAAGAGTGTGAATTTGAACTGCTACATTAGTGTCCCAGTTTGGGATAATATTAGGTGTTATCAACGGATGAGAGAAGGCAACAAGTTATTGAATGTGAGTATGGATGAGTGTCAGAATGTGGATATGAATGTACTGATATGAAACTGTTATTGAGATGCTAACCAAAGGGAAAGAAAAACCCAACAACAATAATCAATGTCCTTGAAAAAAAAAAACAGTTGTCCCTTATGCCCCCACCACAGTCATAATGTGCTAGGCTACAGTTACTCTGTTACAGCCAGCAGAGAGCGTTGTGTGTCCCGCTGAAAATATGGAGGGTCCAGCTACTCTGTTACAGCCACATAGAAACAGATAGTCTCGAATATCCTGGTCAGTTTTTGCACAAGATAAGCCTCTAGACTTGCACTAATGTATGGTCAGTGTCATTCCATGAAAGTCAATGGTCCATAACTTTTCTCTTCATTACACTGGTACAGCCCCATTAACTATAGAAATCATTAATCATACAGCAAGTCTGAACTCTGTGATGTTGTGCAGGATATAAATTAGACAAGAATATGGCCTCCTGGCTGTTTTCTCCTGATTTGTTGCTGGCAGGAAATCCCTTGTGTTATTTTGCCTCAAAGTTTTAGTCAAGTATGTTGATACTAATTGTATTGCACAAAAAGCTATATTCTGATATACAACTACAAGTATGAAGAAAAATTAGCATACAAATAAATATTTACAAGTGTGGCCATGTGTGACTTTTGATCTCTTGTAATATTTTCAACCTCGTCCAACCTTTTCCTCTGCTGGTTCCCAGTTTTGCATCTGCAAAATGGAAAAAAATATGGCAACTTTCTTCTTAAGAAGAATTAAACAAAAATGTGAAGCATTCAAAACTTCTGATGTATGTGCAAGTCCTATTTTCTTTCCA